>JANAVB010033620.1:3314124-3341624 GCA_029216955.1 Iris pallida | reverse complement strand
TGGCACGTGCTGTCACTCTCGACTGGCCATCATTGCGAGTGGCTCATGTGACGACACATATATGGTAATGGTAGTTCTAGATAGTTGAATCTTCATAGAGAGTAGATGTTTGGGTCGTGGATGCAACTTGCATATCACTGAGCGGGAAAGACAACCAGTAGGCATATAGGATAGACAGTTACATTATTCTAGCCTCAGTGGTGTAGAAGCATGAAAATTTTAGCAATGAAGCCTTATGCGCCCAAGCCAATGAGAACATATACGCCCAAGCCAATGAGGACATATGTGCCCAAATCATCCTGTGAAGCTCTATGCGCCCAAGCCACCCTGTAAAGCTCTATGCGCCCAAGACAAGCTCCCCTAGAAGGAGGGCGCATAGCCTGAAACAGGGCTATGCGCCCAAGCCTGACTCGGTCAAAGCCATGAACAAAATGTGCACCGAAGCACACGGCCACATCAGTCTCCACGAGCAGTCGTGCACCAAAGCATACGGCTACGTCAACACCACGACCAACCCACGATCTCGCAGCCGACATGCGCCTATACCCTATGTGCCCAAGGCAGGACTATGTGCCCACATGAAAACCAGTGTATTTTCTCATATGGGCGCATAACATCATTCCAGCTCAATAACGACTCTCATCCCTCTTCAAAACACAGAACGAAGAGCATTTTCAAGAGCCAAATTGCTGCACTTCTTGCCAGTGAGTCGAGAGTTAGCAATTTTCTTAGGTTTCTCCCACTTTTGTAATTGGAGTGTCAATGGAGTAAAGGAACAACTGCAGCTCGATCTCCATCGTCCTATTCCCCAGAATTCGTTTTTGTACTCGGGGATCCTCAGCGCAGGATCTCTCAGGCGTACTCGATTTGTGGTGCCTTATGCCAATAAAGAAAGACATCGTTTCTTCTTCTTTTTGTGTGTGTCCACAAAAATGGCGACTCTGCTGGGGACTACCTTTTCCTCTGACCAGAAGGTGGTGATGCAATCCGATACCGACAAAGTGGGGAGCACTCAGAAGATGTTGATCGTAAAGTTCGATTAGCAGGCATTCGAAGAGATGCTCTCGAGGGATGGCACTACTCCCTCAAAATCAGCGAAGCCAAATAAGTCTCGCAAGACTTGGCTTCCGAAGGCTCGCTGTGCATATCCTGCTAGGGTCATAGCAGATATACAACTCGAGGACTCTATCACATGGGCGCATGACTTTGCCACAGAAGCTCCCCAACTGGAGAAGGCTCATACCGTTCCGGGCTCTACTAGCCCAGTGACTTCTTTTCTGCACAACCAACAATAGAGTGTTCGACGCTCGAGACTTGGCAAATGAAAGTACTACGCTGCCAAGAATCAGGGTATTCGACACTCTGGGCAAACCCAGCAAGGCTCACAAACGAAGGAGGCGAAGCTGGAAGAAAACAGCACTGCTCCACCAAGCATGCGCCCAAAGCTATGCTCTTAAGGGGATGCTTGGGCGCATAACCCCAATCAGAATGTGTAACATCCCAGTCCCAAAATACATAGGACTAGGAACGTAGACATGCCAGTTGTATTCATACGATGTATACTCCAATATATGGAAACCTCATATGAATACATAAGCTGTAAAATGCAGTAGAACCACAACTAATCTCATCCACACATAATAAATGAATAAAAGATAATATAATAAGAATGAATTTGTCTTTATACAATATGTTGGGCGGAGACAAATCCACTACCAACAAAATAAGGAAAAGTACATGATAGAATAAAATGGTTTGGCGAGCAGAGCGAAGACGATCCAAATGCAATCATCCTCGAAAAAATAGCGAAGATCACGGCTAGAGCTAAAGCACCTGCGAAAGACAATAGCACACACCTGGCAAGACAACCAGGTCCTCAGAGGGACGTAACAAGACACATAATAGCATGCCATATAAACTGAATAAATATCGCTCAAATAAATAAGTAAATCGAATTATAACATGTGCCAACACGTACCTACTGAACGAGCGTACCATCCCCCCAACCAAACAAGGACAGGAGATGGTTAACTAATTCACGGCGACGTATCTTTCCATGCTAAGAATCCGACATGGTATCCGGACCCCAACAAGGTTCAATACCTTCTCATCGAAGTAGTAAGTCACACCTACAACCAAACAAGGACAAGATGTGACGAACTAATCCGCGACAAGTTATTGTTCCAAGCCACGGTCAGATACAAGTACCCAAACCAAAAGTACTCGTACCTAACGGATAGGGTAGCCTACCATTCTAAGTGAAATGTTGTTAAGAACAATCCTTCCTATGCATGGGCCCTGGCTGAATAGGATCGGCGTAGTCCCCCTTTGGGCACCAGAGGCCCCAGCAGGAAAAGCATGGGTAATCATGTGTCATCAACCCCGTATCTCCAGCGGAGAGTCCGGGTCACAAGGGAAGTGCATCGAAGCCCATACGCTAAGGAATTGTCCTCCCCGCCCAATGCCTATTATGTTGTATCCACAATATTAACCTCTATAACCGCTAAGTCAAACTAGCATGCAACCTCTATTAGCGGTTATTCCTATCGCACGGCTTGTACGTACTGGTGGCCAGCCAATCACGCACTTTCGTGTTCTACATGCGACACACAACCTCGTGTTTACAATGTGTCAAGGCCAATGAATACGACACACAAGGTGGTCCCTTAATCTAGGTTTAATTTGTAAGAAGAATAATACACAGCAGGAAATATAAATGAACAATTATGCCATGTATCACAGTTTATTTTGCATAAAGAAAATAAGTAATGCATGAAAATATGAGCTAAAATAATTAAACAACTAATGGCAAGGTGTCTTGCCTGGTAGAGCGCCTGGTGTGCTGCGATAATCAATGTGGTACGATCTGCAACTTCGGTGCAACAACTGTACAAGGGGACCTCGGATAGTGGCACGGTCAGTTCCATTGGGTCCAGAAGGGTCAAATTAGTTAGGGTGGACATAAGGTAGGCTTGAATTTGAGAGAGAACATGAATAATGGGATTGGTTATGGTCAGGAAGAGATTCAAAAAGAATAATAATTATATGCTTTAGAAAAATAATTTATAATACTTGAAGTATAATATTTATTAGTCAAAAATTAATAAACTAAAATTTTAACTACCTTTATTGACCAATATATCTTTAGAAAATACAAAATCCAAAAAGGACAACAAATAGTTAAGCTAGGGATATAAAATAGATTTTGTCAACGTACTAATTTTCGGTAAAATCTTTCTTTGAGAATATTTAGAATAATATTTTTGTAGAATTTCTAAAAGTAAATAATGTTTGCAAAGAAATGGTTTTAGCAATAAGAGCAAAAATAATCATAATAAAAATACTATAAATAATAATAAAGAAAAATACTTGTAACCATCTACATAGTAATAATAAAACTAGGAACAATAATTTAAAATGATGATAGTAATAATAATAGTAATAAACTAATGATAATGATAATAATAATAATAGATATTAAAGGGGAGGAGAAAACCATTACTGAATAAAACTAAAAACACACAAAAAGAAATCAATTGAAAACAAACAACAAACAAACGAAAAAAATAAAAATAATAATAATAATAATAATAAATACAACTATCAGTTGTAATAATAATAATAATAATAATAATAATAATAATAATAATAATAATAATAACAATAATTAAAAAAATCAAATTTAATAAAAAATAAAATATCAAAAAAAAAAGTAACACAACAATTACTGTGTGCTGCTCTCTCAGAGAGAGCTCTTCTTTCGAGTTTGCTCGAAACTCTCAGAAATAGGTATGTGGGAGAGAGAGAGAAATTGGAAAAAAATAATAAGAAAATAAAGAAGCAGCAGGAGGAGAGAGTGAAAGGATCGAGAGAGAGAGAAACTGAGAGGGAGAGAGCGGGATGGAGAGATCGAGAGGGAGAGAGGTGCGGGCGGTGGGTCTGAGCGGTGGAGACGGGTGGCGGAGCTGTGGGATTGGGGTTTTATTCCTCTTTTCTCTTTACTGTGGTCATGGCGGGGGTCGGGTTCTGGTAATGGTGACGGCGGCCTGGTGATGATGAAGGTGGTGGCTTGGGTTGGCAGTGGTAATTCTTGTGTTATTGGTGGTGGTCGGTGGAAGAGGGAAGGCCGGGGAGTTGGCTGTGTCGGGAACGACGGGGGACAGTAGGATGCGAGGGCGATGATTGGGTTAGGCTAGGCCTAGGATTAGGATTTGATTTGTGTCGGGGGTGTCCGACACGGAAAAGGTGAAGCTGTACATGTAAATAAAATATGGAATAAGAATTGGACGATGGAACACGGACACGGGGCACGCACCATGGTTGAGGAAAATATTTGTGTGGAGGAATTTGTGGAAGAAAATAATAAAAAGGTTGGAGGAGTACCTGCCTATTTATAGGATGTGGGAATTCCCAATTTGGATAGGATTAGAAGAATTTAAAATCCAAGTAGATAATCATCTATTTAATTAAAATCAATCAATTAAATTCAATCCAAATCCAACTACAATATAAATAAAATTTTAAATCCAATTAAATCCTTGGTTTAAAAATCAAATCGATTTCAAATATATATATTAGTTTACTAATATGTATCCATGGAATCAAATCAACATTTAAATCTTCACAATAATTTCAAATATATGTTTTCCAAAAATACTATAATAATTAATTTCAAAAATTACATTATTTAAAATAAACCAATAAATAATTATCAATATATATGTATACAAATAATATTTTCGTAACTATGTCTTTCTAGTATAATAAAAATATTAATTATTTTTAATAATTGCATAAATGAAGGCTTCGGTAAATAAAATAACAACTTGGTAAGATAGTAAAATAATTATTGCATATATTATTTAGAAACTATAAAATAATAAATAAAATATTTTTCTATAATATGTACGCTCGCACATATTCGCACTCGTCGAGCAAGAATAAAATTTTGCATACGACGTAAAATACGATTACGTGACATACAATACCAAAAATTTTAAATCCATGCAAATTAATAAATAAAAAAATAGTAGAAATTTAGGGGTTTTACATCCTACCCAACTTAAAAGAATTTCGTCCTCGAAATTAAGAATTAGTAGGGGGTGAAAGACACAAGGGGGTATCGATAAGGAAGCATAGTCAAATCAAGATAAAGGAACGACGTTTAATGAAAACTTGCATTAGCGTCGTGATTTCAATAAGGCGAAGATAGTCATGGATTAACGCGAGAATGAGATGTTTAAGATTACGCGCAATAAAGAATAGTATAGGTTCAAATAAAATAAATTAGAGGCCTTAAAGTTATGGTCTCTTGAGGGCACGATTTTAGAGACGAATTAGATTTCACTTCTATATTAAGTGAATTGGAAGGTCATAATAGGGCCGAGTAGCAACATAGAGTGATAATGGTCATTATCGATAGAAGGGCTAGAGGAGATACTAGTATAACGCGTTCGTCCTTCTAGAATATGTGAAGGCGAAAGCATTAAGGGGTTCAAAGGCGATCTTATAGAATACGAGTACGTGATTCAAAAACGATCGAATAATTTCAAAAGAATTGTCAAGGCAGTCGTGGATGGATTTCTAGAGGGCAAGTTTAATTATGTTCCATCCACGTAGAATAATAGACAAAGGCGAACCAAAGTGCACTCGGTTGATCAGACCATCATGCACCAGTTCTGATTAGACCATATGTTAGTGGACATGCCCAATAACATATGTCTTGAAACAAGCCTGATAAAAGAATAAGCTTGCAAAAAGCTAGGTTACATTAGCATCATTAGTCAAGATAGTAAAAACATAGGCACTGAGAGATTAAGATTGAAAGAAAACGGAATGATTCTAAGTCATATCTTGTGTTGGTCTCTATATAGTCGTCCTATAGTCTTCTTGTCTAAGTCCTTGGTTGGCTAGACGGGTTAGGTCCTCTAGATTCTAGGATCTAAATAAGCTTGCTAATATAGGTCACCAGGTCAAAGGGGTTGCTAGGTCGTAAGGTAGTCTACCCAACTTAAAGAATTAAACTAATGGTGTTTTGGAACAACTAACTAGTAGGGTCAATCTCTAGCAAGCACGAAGGGAAGATAAGAATAGGGATGGAAGGAAGCAAGCAAGATGCAATTGACGAGTCAAACGGTAGAAAAAATCAAGGAAAGAGGTCAAGTATGTGGATGAGATCCTAGACTTCTAATCGTATACGCAGGCTTGCTTGGTATGGTAAAGTAACCAAACAATTTATCTTGGCCTGCATGGGCCACCACAAAAACATGTAACGTCCCAGTCCCAAAATACATAGGACTAGGAACGTAGACATGCCAGCTGTATTCATACGAAGTATACTCCAATATATGGAAACCTCATATGAATACATAAGCTATAAAATGCAGTAGAACCACAACTAATCTCATCCACACAGAATAAATGAATAAAAGATAATATAATGAGAATGAATTTGTCTTTATACAATATGTTGGGCGGAGACAAATCCACTACCAACAAAATAAGGAAAAGTACATGATAGAATAAAATGGTTTGGCGAACAGAGCGAAGATGATCCAAATGCAATCATCCTCGAAGAAATAGCGAAGATCACGGCTAGAGCTAAAGCACCTGCGAAAGACAATAGTACACACCTGGCAAGACAACCAGGTCCTCAGAGGGACGTAACAAGACACATAATAGCATGCCATATAAACTGAATAAATATTGCTCAAATAAATAAGTAAATCGAATTATAACATGTGCCAACACGCACCTACTGAACGAGCGTACCATCCCCCCAACCAAACAAGGACAGGAGATGGTAAACTAATTCACGGCGACGTATCGTTCCATGCTAAGAATCCGACATGGTATCCGGACCCCAACAAGGTTCAATACCTTCTCATCGAAGTAGTAAGTCACACCTACAACCAAACAAGGACAAGATGTGACGAACTAATCCGCGACAAGTTATTGTTCCAAGCCACGGTCAGATACAAGTACCCAAACCAAAAGTACTCGTACCTAACGGATAGGGTAGCCTACCATTCTAAGTGAAATATTGTTAAGAACAATCCTTCCTACGCATGGGCCCTGGCTGAATAGGATCGGCGTAGCCCCCCTTTGGGCACCAGAGGCCCCAGCAGGAAAAGCATGGGTAATCATGTGTCATCAACCCTGTATCTCCAGCGGAGAGTCCGGGTCACAAGGGAAGTGTATCGAAGCCCATACGCTAAGGAATTGTCCTCCCCGCCCAATGCCTATTATGTTGTATCCACAACATTAACCTCTATAACCGCTAAGTCAAACTAGCATGCAACCTCTATTAGCGGTTATTCCTATCGCACGGCTTGTACGTACTGGTGGCCAGCCAATCACGCACTTCCGTGTTCTACATGCGACACACAACCTCGTGTTTACAACGTGTCAAGGCCAATGAATGCGACACACAAGGTGGTCCCTTAATCTAGGTTTAATTTGTAAGAAGAATAATACACAGCAGGAAATATAAATGAACAGTTATGCCATGTATCACAGTTTATTTTGCATAAAGAAAATAAGTAATGCATAAAAATATGAGCTAAAATAATTAAACAGCTAATGGCAAGGTGTCTTGCCTGGTAGAGCGCCTGGTGTGCTGCGATAATCAATGTGGTACGATCTGCAACTTAGGTGCAACAACTGTACAAGGGGACCTCGGATAGTGGCACGGTCAGTTCCATTGGGTCCAGAAGGGTCAAATTAGTTAGGGTGGACATAAGGTAGGCTTGAATTTGAGAGAGAACATGAATAATGGGATTGGTTATGGTCAGGAAGAGATTCAAAAAGAATAATAATTATATGCTTTAGAAAAATAATTTATAATACTTGAAGTATAATATTTATTAGTCAAAAATTAATAAACTAAAATTTTGACTACCTTTATTGACCAATATATCTTTAGAAAATACAAAATCCAAAAAGGACAACAAATAGTTAAGCTAGGGATATAAAATAGATTTTGTCAACGTACTAATTTTCGGTAAAATATTTCTTTGAGAATATTTGGAATAATATTTTCGTAGAATTTCTAAAAGTAAATAATGTTTGCAAAGAAATGGTTTTAGCAATAAGAGCAAAAATAATCATAATAAAAATACTATAAATAATAATAAAGAAAAACACTTGTAACCATCTACATAGTAATAATAAAACTAGGAACAATAATTTAAAATGATGATAGTAATAATAATAGTAATAAACTAATGATAATGATAATGATAATAATAATAATAGATATTAAAGGGGAGGAGAAAACCATTACTGAATAAAACTAAAAACACACAAAAAGAAATCAATTGAAAACAAACAACAAACAAACGAAAAAATAATAATAATAATAATAATAAATACAACTATCAGTTGTAATAATAATAATAATAATAATAATAATAATAATAATTAAAAAAATCAAATTTAATAAAAATAAAATATCAAAAAAAAAAGTAACACAACAGTTACTATGTGCTGCTCTCTTAGAGAGAGCTCTTCTTTCGAGTTTGCTCGAAACTCTCAGTAATAGGTCTGTGGGAGAGAGAGAGAAATTGGAAAAAAATAATAAGAAAATGAAGAAGCAGCAGGAGGAGAGAGTGAAAGGATCGGGAGAGAGAGAAACTGAGAGGGAGAGAGCGGGATGGAGAGATCGAGAGGGAGAGAGGTACGGGCGGTGGGTCTGAGCGGTGGAGACGGGTGGCGGAGCTGTAGGATTGGGGTTTTATTCCTCTTTTCTCTTTACTGTGGTCGTGGCGGGGGTCGGGTTTTGGTAATGGTGACGGCGGCCTGGTGATGATGAAGGTGGTGGCTTGGGTTGGCGGTGGTAATTCTTGTGTTATTGGTGGTGGTCGGTGGAAGAGGGAAGGCCGGGGAGTTGGTTGTGTCGGGAACGACGGGGGCAGTAGGAGGCGAGGGCGATGCTTGGGTTAGGCTAGGCCTAGGATTAGGATTTGATTTGTGTCGGGGGTGTCCGACACGGAAAAGGTGAAGCTGTACATGTAAATAAAATATGGAATAAGAATTGGACGATGGAACACGGACACGGGGCACGCACCATGGTTGAGGAAAATATTTGTGTGGAGGAATTTGTGGAAGAAAATAATAAAAAGGTTGGAGGAGTACCTGCCTATTTATAGGATGTGGGAATTCCCAATTTGGATAGGATTAGAAGAATTTAAAATCCAAGTAGATAATCATCTATTTAATTAAAATCAATCAATTAAATTCAATCCAAATCCAACTACAATATAAATGAAATTTTAAATCCAATTAAATCCTTGGTTTAAAAATCAAATCGATTTCAAATATATATATTAGTTTACTAATATGTATCCATGGAATCAAATCAACATTTAAATCTTCACAATAATTTCAAATATATGTTTTCCAAAAATACTATAATAATTAATTTTGAAAATTACATTATTTAAAATAAACCAATAAATAATTATCAATATATATGTATACAAATAATATTTTTGTAACTATGTCTTTCTAGTATAATAAAAATATTAATTATTTTTAATAATTGCATAAATGAAGGCTTCGGTAAATAAAATAACAACTTGGTAAGATAGTAAAATAATTATTGCATATATTATAAACTATAAAATAATAAATAAAATATTTTTCTATAATATGTACGCTCGCACATATTCGCACTCGTCGAGCAAGAATAAAATTTCGCATACGACGTACAATACGATTACGTGACATACAATACCAAAAATTTTAAATCCATGCAAATTAATAAATAAAAAAATAGTAGAAATTTAGGGGTTTTACAGAATGCTTCTGTCTTCAACAGATTGGGCATCCAGGATCATACTCCCAAGGCTATGCACCCAAGCTCACTGGATCCATACTATGCACCCACATCAAGGAGGCTCAGACATGCTGCCAAGAAGCATGCGCCCAAGGCCAGTCTCAAAGGCCTATGCGCCCACAGCAAAAATACAGGCTCCAATGCGTGTAGCACGGGGCTGTCTTCAAGGGCATCACAGAACTTAGGTGTGGGGGTTGCCCCTACATGTGAACTAAGTCTGGATGCGCCAACTCTCCTTAGGAACTCGCATGCAAAGCTCATCGATGCATACAACATGGGTTGTAAGGCAAACCTCCCTTCCGCTGACTTACGCGACATGATAAATCATAAGCGTAAAGCGAGGGAGGACATAACAATTCATAGTGCACATCTGTGCACCAGTATTGTTATCAATTGTTGCTGCTCCAAAGCAACAAACATGCCTCAGAAAAAGTCCGCTGTGTGTTTCATCCAACATGGCTTCATGGGGTCCCCCTTACGGAAGCCCTAATCAAAGACGGTGGACCACAAACCCAACTTTCTCTCTCAGTTCTGCGAGAAGAAGGAGAAGAAGTCTACCAACAGATGGCCAGCAGGCTGTCACATCTGAAGGAGTCTATATAGGTACTCAGTCAAAGGCGATATTCTGTATGGATGACGAAGACTCCCAAGCTGGGGGTAGTATTCCCTCAGAGTATGAAACGGATGACCTTCACACTGGGGGTAGCCTTCCAAAGGATGACGATCTCTTTGAGTCTGATGGTGACTATCTACCTCCTCTACCAGAAGATGAGGGACTTGTCAACTCAGAGACAAACAATATCAGCACCAGTTGTACTATTTTCTTTGTTCATTCTCATATGTTATCTACATACATGGCGGACGAAGAAAGACCTGAAGAAGCCAGTGATCAGACCAACAAACGGCTAGAGGGTATTGAAACAACATTCGCTAAGATCACTGATATGCTGACCAGTAACATGGCGGTCCAAGCTGCTGGGACTGTTCCTCCTCCTCAACAAAACATCTCGGCTGATGCTAGTCCAGCCCATAGCAATAACCTTCCTTCACTATAAAAGGAGTATCATTCCATTGTGTCTCCCCCTAATCTTACAAATACTGGGGATGGTCCTTCGTCAACGACGCCTGACAACCATTCAGCAGCCGTTTTCTAACACCTGCTCAATCAACAGGATGTAATTGATTCCCTAGTCGCCCATCTCGATACCATCTCATACAAAGACGAGCTTCAGAAGATGGGGATATCTCAACCTTATCCTCCTGAATGGGAGAATGTTACTTGCCCTCCTAACTACAAGCCGCTGACGCTAAATTCTTTTGACGGGTTGACTTCTCCTCGTCAACACATGACATACTTCAACACGTAGACTCTGCACTTACCAGGGACGATTCGTTCTTGTCAAAGCTGTTTACTAGCACCTTACAGGAGGTAGCTTTCGAATGGTTCTGTAGTCTGCCTGACGGTTGTATTAATTCTTTTAAAGACTTGGAGAGGTTGTTCCTCAACAGGTTTTACGAGAGTGGCATGCATGTTAGTATGTCCACCCTCATCGAGTCCAAGCAAAGGAGGACTGAGTCTGTCATCGCCTTCATCTAATGCTTTAGGCGGCTAGTACTGAAGATGCCCTTCGGCATACCAGACTCAGAACTTATGGATACTTGTCGACATAACTTTCTTCCTATGGTGAAGCTTTGTCTGGGTATATATAAGTATGATATATGGCCCGCTTTCATTAGGGCCGCTGATGCTGCTGAAAACAACGTTCCTAATCTGGAACTACTAGGGTTGAAAACACCCAAATCCGAAGACAAGGGCAAGCATCCTCAAACTATCCCTGTCCGTGGGGATAAAGGAAAAGAAGTCCTGAAGGTCGACACATCTAAAGGAGCTTTCAATTCTCAGGGCGCCTCCGACAAGCCTAAGGAGACCTTCTTCTTTGACGAAGATGATGTCATTACCATCTTTCACACACTGACGAAGGATAACAAACTGACATTGCCTCTACCACGACGTCCTGCAGAGGCGAACCAACTCAACGATCCCAAGTACTGTCTCTATCATCAGTACGTGCATTATTCCACCAAGTACTGTATCGTCCTGAAGAAGAAGATACAACAGCTTATCGAAAGCCAAGTGATCAACCTCGAAGCTGAAGACAAGGTCGTATCTTCTAACATGATCTCTCTTCAGTTTGGTAACTTTTCTCCCACAGAAGTCCCAAACAGCGTAGTCCTGATCCCCAAAGCAATAATGGAAGTCGTCAACCTACCGCCAGCTCGTAACTCAATTCCGATGCCACTCACGACTGAACGTGGTGAAATCATGTGGGTCCATCCGGACCTTGTGCAAGAGATGATACAGGGGGTGGTATCTCCCAAAGCAAAAAGGGGCAAGAAATATAAGTCATGCCATATGGTGTCTTCTCCCATCTACGAGGTTCTATCTGGCGAGACGTGATCGGGGAAGGCTTATCTTCGGACATACAATCCCGCACAAGAAGAAGCAGTACCTTCTTAAGCTCCTGCTGCCTCCACAAGCTCAGAAGTCGACCCGTCTAAGCCTTCAACTACCGACAAAGCCAAGCATAAGGAGACGCGACTCTTCAACTATCGGCCCTACAACTTTGACATACTGGCACAGCTAGCTAATACACCGGCCAGGTTGTCTCTGTTTGATCTATTGCGACTCTCCAAAGAAATGTGGAAGGCCTTAAGTGAGGTATTACTACATGTCGACTCTTATCTCGCTGAAGTCAAAGCCTCCGCTGAAAACCCTGTCTCTTGTCCTCACTGCCATATTACTATAGAAGTAGTGCCCAACATTACCTTTTCATAGGAGGACATGCTACTCAAAAATAATCGTCATGATAGACCCCTGTACTATACAGGGTATATCGGGACGATCAAGGTGGACCGCATGTACATTGATCCAGGATCCTCCCTCAGCATCATTCCTAGAAATTTGCTTCAAATTATGGGAATCCTTCTGCACAAGCTATCTGCAACCAACACAACTATCATGGCTTTCAACGCTGGTCGAAGCCACCCGCTAGGCAAGATCCGTCTCAAGTGCTAGATCGGTGATCTCCGAACGGAGGTTTCTTGCTATGTGATCGATGTCAATGTATCCTACAACGTCTTATTGGATCGTCCATGGACACACGAGAACATGATTGTTCCTTCCACACTTCACCAGTGCTTCAAATACATCAACAGCGATGGTGTCGTGAAGATGGAGTTTGCCGATGTCGATCCTTTTAAGGGCATCGAAGCCTACTATGGAGATTTGGTACTTTACCAATCTCAGCCCCCAAGGATGGCGGCAACGAAGCTGACAATGAAGCTGAAGCAAGTTCTCCTCCAATGATGGTCCCCTGATTATCCGAGTCAAAGGACGTACTACTCCAAAAAGTACTCTGAAGCCTCTCACAATCTGGATGAAAAAGAAGAGCCCTGACAAGGTCAAACCATTGACCATCACTCTCCGTAAGAACCCTGACAAGGTTAAACCTCAGGAGGAACCTGCTGAAGTCCGTCCTTCCAATCCTGAAGAATTACCCTACGTAGTGAACTTGGCCAAGACTGTGGCTCCTCTTCCAGATGATGATCCTCTCAATGAGTATATATATACTCATAATAATATACCTTCAGCGGATGATGTTTTCCCTGAAGAAGAACTTACGTACTTTTTTAGTAAAGGTTTATCTTTGAACTACTCCGATGTCTATCAAACTTTAAACCACTACACAGATACGATATACGCTCTAGAGCACGGCATAGGACCACACCTCTATATGTCGGTCATGATGCCTCACCTATGGGAAAAAGTTTACCCAGAAGATATCTACTACTTCATCGTTCCATCCAGAAAGAAAGATGAAGAACTAATCATCTTCGGTCGTATAATTGGCGAGAGAAAGTTTATTCCAGACTCTACTTCTTCCAAGCACAACACAGAAGCTGACTATGACTCTGGAAAAATACAACTTTTTTGATATAGTTGGCAGGCCAAGAATATCATCCAGAATATGGGATATGACCTCAAAAGCGACCAGGGGATAAATTATGGCCGGGGACGACGGTTGCCAATACGACACTTTGCTCCTCCCGACAAATCCGAGAACTACTATCAGCGAAACGATGTTAGTTTGGGTTATGTTACTCCTCTAACAACTCCCAAAAGATCAGATGATGAAGCAGGTCGTTGTTCTCATTCTTCTGATTCCTCCCTCTAGGACTCAGACTCCAGCATTGGCGATATGTTCAAAGCAACTTTGTCCGTCAATATGGTTTCTGTTGACCAAATTACGGACGATGTTCAATCAATCGAGCTTGAACAATGGGATCAAAAGATGGATACTAGGTGGGAGCTGCGCTTCGAATAACGTGAACCACCTACCGAAGACGAAGTCATCCAAGTCAATTTAGGAGATGAATCATCTTTTAAACCAATCTTCATCAACAAAAGTCTATCGGACGATGAACGCCAATCACTTATACAGCTTATAAGAGAATACATCGATGTCTTTGTATGGAGCTATGAAGAGATGCCAGGCCTGGACCCTAAAGTTGCCATATACTGCCTAAATATTTTGTCTAAAGCTAAGCCAGTGAAGTAGCAACAACGACGATTTCGACCAGATATCATGGAGGCCATCAAGAATGAAGTCAAAAAGCTCATTGCTAGTGGATTCATTCACGAAGAACAATACCCTGACTAGGTTGCCAACAGCATTCCAGTCATAAAAAAGAACGGTAAATTTTGAGTCTATATCGACTACCATAATTTGAACTCTGCATGTCCGAAGGACGAGTTCCCTCTACCGATCATTGACATAATGATCGACAATACTTGCGGCTTCGAACGAATGTCCTTCATGGATGGGTTCTCAGGCTACAACCAGATCAAGGTGTTCCCCGACGACGAGAAGCACACATCTTTTCGAACATCGTTGGGGGTATACTGCTATACGGTGATGTCCTTCGGATTGAAGAATGCAGGGACGACATACCAGCGAGCTATGAACACAATTTTTCATGATCATTTGTGCAAAACAATGGAGTGCTACGTAGACGATATCGCAGTTAAAAGTCATCTCAAGGGCAACCACCTCCAAGACTTGAAAACGGTGTTCGAACTAATGCGTGCACCCCAACTCAAGATGAATCCAACCAAGTCTTTTCTGGAAGTCTCCAGCGGTAAGTTCCTTGGTTTTGTCATCACTTCAAAGGGTATACATCTTGACCCGGAGAAAGTGAAGGCTATCCTCGATATACATCCTCCAAGAAACCTCAAAGAGCTACGCGAACTACATGGAAGGCTAGCCTACATCAGACGATTCATTTCAAACTTTCTAGAAGGTGTCAACCATTCACCCAGCTCATGAAGAAAGGCGTATCTTTTGTCTGGACTGAACAATGTCAACAGACATTCGACGATATCAAGAAGTATCTCACAAGCCCTCCAGTATTGGTAGCTCCAATAATGGGAAAGCCCTTCTTACTATATGTCCATGCTATGGACCATTCTCTTGGTGCCCTATTACCTCAAAATAATGAAGGCGGCCATGAACAGGCAATCTACTACCTCAGCCGCACAATGGTGGATGCCGAACAAAGATACACACCAGTGGATAATGAATGCCTTGCACTGGTATTTGCTATCCAAAAGACACGCCACTATATGTCTGGACAGACTATCCACATCATATCTAAAGTCAATCCTCTCAGAATAATCATGACTAAACTGGGTTCTCTCAATTCCCGTTTAGCTACATGGACAATGTTGTTGACTCCATACGATATGCTCTTTGTTCCTCAGAAGGCAGTAAAAGGCCAAGTATTAGCTAATTTTCTAGCAGCTCATCCGGTGCCAGAATCTTCCAAATTCTACGATGAAATCCCTGATAAAGTAGTGGAGTCTAACACTGCAACTAAAAAAATCCCTATTTGGCGAATGTTCTTTGACGGTGCATCAAAAACAAGACCAAAAGGAAATATTATGGCCGGAGTTGGTGTCATGCTCGTGTCACCTGATCATCTGGTTATTCATCGTGTATATTATCTCATGGAAACATGTACCAACAACGTGGCTGAATATAATGCCCTATTAATCGGTCTGCAACTGGCAAAACAACTGGATGTTGACTATCAAGAAGCCTATGGCGATTCTAAGCTAATAGTTAGTCAGGTCCGAAGGGATTATGAAGTTCGTCACGAAGATCTCATCCCCTATCACGGAGCAATAATCGAGTTAGCATCTACTTTCGCTGGATTCTTCATCGAGCATGTGCCTCGGCTACAGAATATAGAAGCAGATCCTCTAACCGGTCTCGCTGCTTCATTGACCGTCCCTACCAATACTCAGCAGTCGATCACAGTGTCTGGTCGAGAACTATTCTGTGTGAAAAATGCCTTGCATATTTATCACAGTTACACAACAAAAATAAATGTCAATATTAAAAACTGGATATTTTCCTTCATAGTCTACGCCATCTATGGAATCCTCCCTGAGGACCCGAAAGAAGCAGTGTCTATCCAAAGGCGATCCCTCATATTTTACTACGACACAGCTACCAAGATGTTGTACCGATGCTCTTATGATGGGCTACTGTTACGATATCTATCAGACACAGAAGCCAAACATGCACTCCGGGAGGCTCATGATGGAGTTTGTGGTGCACATCAACCGGGCCCCAAATTACAAGATCGCCTCAAACGAATGGATTATTATTAGCCCACAATAATAAAAAATGCTGTTGAATATGCAAAAAAGTACAGAGCTTATCAGTTCCATGCCGATTTCATTCATTAACCTTCGGAGTTTCTATACCCGACGGTAGCATTCTGGCCTTTTGAAGCCTGGGGCATGGACGTCATAGGACCAATCAGCCCGCCATCTTCCAGAGGACATCGGTTCATCCTATCCATTATTGACTACTTCTCTAAATGGGAGGAAACTATACGCTTATCGAAGTGAAGGCGTCAAATGTGATCAGTTACATTAAATATCACGTCATTTACCGCTTCGACCTACCTCACAGGATCATCCATGATAATGGTCCACAATTCGCAAGCCATGCATTCTATCAGTTCAGCGATAGGAACCGAATCCAGAACATAGCCTCTGCTGCCTACAATCCAGCGGCTAACGGGCTAGCAGAAGTTTTCAATAAAACCATCATAAAACTTCTAAAAAAATACGTATCATCAAACAAGTACGATTGGAATGAGAAGCTCGAAGAATGTCTATGGGCCTATCATACAACGGTCCGGACTCAAACATGCAGCATGCCATTCTCTTTGGTTTATGGGAGCAAAGCAGTTCTTCCCCTAGAAATCCAGATTCCTTCTCTTCGAATAGCTATAGCCAGCGAGTTGACTACCGAAGAAAGCTACCGTCTGCGACTCCAGTAGCTCAAAACGCTAGACGAAAAATGCTTGTTAGCTCAGCAGTATATTGAGCTATACCAAGCACGTCTTTCCAGAGACTTCAATAAAAAGGTGAAGGAAAGAATCTTTCAAGTCGGTGATCTAGTCTTAGCAGTGAGAAGACAAATGGTCATGACGCACAAAATAAAAGGAAAATTCCAGCCTAAATGGGAAGGTCATTTCATCATAGAATCAGTGTATTCTAACGGTGCGTACCGACTAACCAAACCTGATGGTGACTTGCTCATGATGCCTATCAACGACAAGTTCCTGAAGAAATACTATGTGTAGCCTCTTTTACATAATGTTCACATATGTTCAATCATGTAAATGTACATTACGATGTTTATGTAGTTCAAAAAATTATCTAACTATTATCCGTATTTCAAGAGTCTTGAATACGCCTTGGATAATAGGTCATCTAAAAAAATTTTCCACAGTAGAATCATTCCCGCTTTTGACTCCATCCAAACTCGGTTTGACGAAAACAAGTCACGTTCCTATTACCTCTATTTTGTTTTCCGATAATTATTTCCCCAGTAAAATGATTATGTTTTGCCATGTTCATATAATCTCTGAGCAAAGCATTCATCAAGGATAATCACGTCCATACTACCTCTGAATTATCCACTCCCACCTAGCGTTATATATCTTTCCACGTCCATATTACCTCTGGTCAGATATAGAACATCCTCTCCTATTACGTCCATATTACCTCTACTAGCAGCTTCGTTCAACTTATTATCTATATTAAAAAAACATGAATATAAAATGGATAATAGGTCCACATCAAAATTCTCCAGCAGAATATCCACCAGAAATCTCCTTGCTACGTCTATATTACCTCTAGTTTCGATATTTCATAAAACCACATTCACCTTGAAAAGATCCTTTATTCTTTACGTCGATCAAGAGACAGAAAAAAGGTAGAAGAGCCGTGACGGCTGGAAGGAAAAAAAAGAGTTACAAAAAATCAGGGATACATAGGCGATTGATATTGTCCCTTAGAGCTGCGATTTTGGCTTCAGACTTTGCGGTAGCTCGACGGCGCGCCTCTTCTTAGCGAGCAGCTTCATCCTCGAAAAGGATCAGACTCAGATGCTCTCCCTCCAACTTCGCCAGTTGTTCTTCTAAATGGGCAGAAGTGGTGATGGTCATGACAACCTGAGCCAAATAATCCTCCTGCTCAGATGTTGCCGCCCTCAAGTCTGCTTCTAATTGGGCGATCTCGTTTTGGATCTGCGCAATATGATTATACTTCTCGGTGATCTGTACATCCAGTTTATTCTTCGAGGCAGTACGTGCCTCACTCGCAGCGTTGAACTGGCCATACTGGTCAGCTAATTCGCCGATCTCTCGAACAAGGGCATCCTTCCTCGCCTGGAAAGTGGCCTTCTCCTCCGTAAGAGCCGTCATCAAAGCCTCATCCTCTGTACGGAACAGCGATGTCGAGCTTCGCTGTTTGGCATCCCAAAACCTGGTCACCTGACCTTCCAGGTCATTCAGAACTTTTCTCAGAGAATTGGCCTGCTCTTCATAACCGGCAATACTCTCGAGGGCCTCCACTTGGCATTCGACAACAGCCATCACAGGGCCAAAGGCAGCATTCCGATTCAGGACCCCAGGAAGCTTCACTTTCACCACAGAGTAGAAAGCTTTGACGACTTCCTGGGCCATCTCGTCATCTTCAGTGGAGGTCGTCGGAGAGGAAGCTTGGAGAGTTTCTTCCACTCCAGGAAGGGGTACTTGACAAGAAGCCGAACCTGACAAAGAAAATATATATATATATATATCAGTAATAAAAAAGAGGAAGAAAAATATGAAAGAGTTATAATTTCGTACATTCGGCTTGCTTAACTCCAGCCTGGGCTACGCCATCAATTTTGGCTTCAGAGAAACCAAAAGCAGGCCCAAACAATTCAAGAAGAACAATATTAAGGCCCTGAGCAGCATCGGACCTGGTTTCTTCCACAATCTCAGCCGGGACAGGAGAAGATTCAATAACAGCCCCCTCAGCAGGCTGCTCAACCTCTTTTTCTACAGCCGATACCGGCTCCATAACAGCTCCCCCCGCACCAGCAAAATTGGAGGAGCCGGGAACAACTTTTGTACCTTCCTCAATGCCTGGGGCTATCTTCGTGAGTGGTCCTTTCCCCTTGTCTACAAGGGAACATACAGTCGTGGTCAGCCTCACGAGGAGCACACAAAATCGAAGTCAAAAAATCTTATCCGAAGAGAGGCAAAAAGATGACATACCCGCAGGAGGATGAGCCGATTCGACTTGGTTCTCATCCAACTCTTTCATCGCAGTTCCTATTACAGATATATCCCCCACAGATATATCGTAGGAGAGACTGATCTTCTGATCACCGTCATGGTGTGGGCCTTCGCCCTGATCACCCTGTCGCTCAGCTATTAGTACAGCTGAAAAAGACCTGCCCCCATCCATCAGTCGAGGACAAGCAGGGGACTCTGTCGTCACATCCACCACCGTAAACGAGAAGGCACCTGCCTCAGCTGCAACTTCGGGGTCCTGTGCAAAGGACAAACGCAAAGGTGAGAAAACTTCCAAAGGCTTGACCATAACGGCTATGGAGTCTAGGGAGGGATCTACCTCCCGAATAATAACAGCTCATGATGTCGTTCCTCCTCTTCCAGTTTGTCGGGAGGACATCTTCAAGGGAGACGAGCCAGCACCCACTTCCTTGGCTCTCCTCAGGGCGATAATTTTCTTCTTCCGCTTTAAGGTTGGCTCCTGGGCCAATTCAGTTGAAGCTTTCCTCTTCTGAGGAGGATTGAGAGGAGAAGAGTCATCATCTTTTGTATCCTCCTTTGGAGACACTGTTGGCTGCCTAAAGATATCTTTTGGCCACGATACTACGGCCGACTTCACAGTGGGAACAACACTCTCCTTCTTACGGTCCTTCGACGCCTTTTTTACAGGAAGGGGGCTAAACCGAGTCCCCAGTATCAAGCTCTGTTCACGATCATACCAGGAAAGAAAAGTATTGATTTAAACATAAAATTTGACGGCAGCATAACACAAATGGGTCTCAGGCTTATCCAAGGGCAGAGTGAATACTGCCCCCGTGCACCCGGCACTGTAATACATCCAAGCATGCGCCCCATCAATTAAGCTGCCTATCGACTCCAAGTACGGGCTAGCATTCTCCAATGAGCTGGCTGTAGCCAATCTGTCGTGCAAAATGGCTTGGCAGATATGGCTCCAGATAGACATGATTCCTATTTCGGAGCACCAGATGCGATGGTCTAATAGACTGAAGCCAGTAAAGCACTCCAACAGTCAAACTAGTGGCATAAACTCTCTCATCCACTAAGATATCTCCTGCATTACCGCTGCCAGATGGAGGGGATACTCTGAAGAACTCATAGTTTTGTAAGAAGCCCAAAGCCTTTCTGCAGGCAGGTACACCGGTGACGGCCCAATCTGCATCACGAAATCTACGAAGAAAGGCGTCTCCCGCCAAAGAGCCGGCCACCTGCCCAGCATTCTTCAGGGTAGGACAATGTAGTAACAGCCACCCCATCAGGAAATAATACGGAAGTTCGGTCCGGATGAAGTTGGCTCTGCCATCAGGAGTCACCACATTCCTGACAAAGTCCTGCAGACCTCGTCCAGTGGCACAGACCATCGCGGGAAGCAATGTGAGACGGTATCCGAACACCAGCTTCACAGCCGGAAGTATCATACCCCAGCTTATTCTTTCAGTGGACCCTGAGCCTCCGGGAACTATGCAGTTACGAAGCCAGATCATTAAAAAAGCTGTTAGCACAGCTTTCTCTGACAACAGATATTTAGCTTGACGGAAGTAATGGCCGATTGGGGACTCAGGATTATCACTGTCCTTACTATCCGTCGTCTCATAATTTGTCATCCAGTCCTCTATATCGGACTTGGTCATAGGTTTTATGATCGAAAAGGAGGCTGGACCTTCCCCTTCTTCTTGAACGAAGATGTAGCCCATCCAAGCTCTCGTGTGGTGATTGGCCCCCTCGGTCCTCTCTTTCTTATTAATCCTATGACAGATAAGGAGGTGGTATAGAAATTCCTTATACACATCAATCATTCTGGAGTTTTTATTCTCCAGATCTCGGAGCTCTTCATCGCAAGGCACGTACTCTTCATATGGCTCCATGCCCCAGGAAAGCTTCGACACTTCCTGCATCTCATAGAGAGCCAATCCCATCTCCCCACCCAGAGTAAAAAAGGTACAGGTGTGAAGGTTATATAACTCTGCTAAAGAGACAAACATTGGCAGTTGACCCTTACACCATATTGAACGGCCCTAATAGCATAGTAAAGGCAAGCAGTCTTTAGGGTGGCTTCATACGTGAAAAGCATCCAGCCAGTGAGATTGCTCCAGAATGAAGATGGATACCTCCATCCTTCCATCCGCATCTTCCTTGTGGAATACGATACATCCCCCGTCATCATCAAATTACAAAGCTTGTTAGCGGCATAAGGATAGAGGTTAGTCGGGATGTCGTTCACTATGGAGCCAGGTTGCAATCCTCTCGTAGAATAAGATGCAGAGCCTGGGACACACTTAAAAGTGTCCTTCTTTCGATCGCCTGAGTCGAACTGTATTCTTCCAGAGATAACCCCGGGGAGCTCAGGAGTTAGCTCCTACTTCATCTGTCGCCGCCCGGCCAAGACAATAAAAGCAGACAAAGGATATTGATGCTCCATCGACGGTAGACATATCCTCTGATTGTTCGGACAGATCACCATTGGGTTTCTCAAGCGTATGGTCTCGCCATCTTCAAACCCCATGCTATCACCAAACAGGAAGTACGCCTTCTTGAAACAATGTGCCCCTCCATGCATGAACTTCTCATCATTAATCATCTACCTCAAGAAGGTCTTATCTTCTTCAAGTATGGCGAGTGTCTGATCCGTAGGCTGGTTTTGACTGATCGTGGCTTGAACCTTGCTGATCGTATTCATTATAAGATTAGTACCGAGGACTTGATAGGCAGAGCCGAAAGGGATTCCCTCAAGCTTCGGGACAAACATGTTTACTGCAAGGACAGAAAAGAAAGTCAGACTCAAAAACCACAGGAAAAACTAAGTATTGAAGGGCTCTTATGCACCCAAAGGGCTATGCGCCCAAAGGTCTATGCGCCCAAAGGACTATGCGCCCAAGACAAACATGTGGGCGCATAAACGTACAACAGTACGTAGGTGCGTAACATGCAAAAAAGCATGTGTACGCACAATATGGCAAGATGTGGGCACATAGCACACCACAGAGTTGGCACATGACTTTTGTGGGTGCATAAGATTGCTCATAGAAGGATGTTGCCTTAGGCGCATGCACCCAGGCAGAAGAAAAGTCTAAGCGTCGCAAATTAATGCTCGATACTTTATTTTTAAGGCGAGGCTTCACCCAAAATCGGGTCCTAGACTAGTGAGGACGCTACCGTAGGAGGAGAGCCACTCGGCGCAGCCCCATTGCCCTTCGCAGATCTCTTGGCGACCTTGGGAGACATGGTTCTAAAAGAAAGAAGATGAAGAGTCTTTTTGAAAGTTCTAAGCGAGGAGGATAATGAACTTTCTCTCTCCTTCAGAGCCTATTTATAGGCACGGGCTACTTCCTATGTGCCCACTATTTTCTATGCGCCTATGCGCCCATTTCGCAGTATACGCCCACAATGGCCTATGCGCCCACGTGAAGATCCAGCCTCTTGTATACTATACGACTGCCACTTGCTAACGAGGACGACGTTTAAAGGATGGACCTCTTCAAATTCTACCCCGATGAATCTGTCAGTTCAGATTTTCAAGGAAGATCTCAACAGCCGTCTCTCTGACAAGCTGGCCAAACGTTATGCGCCCAAAGAGAGAGCCAAAATATGCGTCCACTGCATCACAAGAAGACGGTCCGTGCTTCTTTCAAAGTATTTTGAACTCGTTCAAGTATCGAAAACTTTGAAGGGAGTCTTGTAGAAGCATAAAAATTTCACCATTGAAGCCCTATGCGCCCAAGCCAATGAGAACATATACGCCCAAGCCAATGAGGATATATGCACCCAAGTCATCCTGTGAAGCTCTATGCGCCCAAGCCATCCTAGGAAGCTCTATGCGCCCAAGACAAGCTCCCCCAGAAGGAGGGCACATAGCCTGAAATAGGGCTATGTGCCCAAGCCTGACTCGGTCAAAGCCATGATCAAAACGTGCACCGAAGCACACGGCCACGTCAGTCTCCACGAGCAGTCATGCACCGAAGCATACGACCACGTTAACACCACGACCAACCTACGATATCGCAGCTTGCATGCGCCTATACCCTACGCACCTAAGACAGGACTATGTGCCTACATAAAAACTAGTGTGTTTTTTATGTGGGTGCAGTACATCATTCTAGCTCAAGAACAACTATAAAAAGGGGTCTCATCCCTCTTCAAAACACAGAATGGAGAGCATTTTCAAGAGCCTAATTGCTGCACTTCTTGCCAGTGAGCCGAGAGTTAGCAATTTTCTTAGGTTTTCTTCCACTTTTGTAATCGGAGTGTCAACAGAGTAAAGGAGAAACTGCCGTTCGACCTCCATCGTCCCATTCCCCAGAATTCTTTTTTGTACTCGGGGATCCTCAGCACAGGATCTCTCAAGCGTACTCGATTTGTGGTGCCTTGCGCCAATAAAGAAAAGACAACATTTCTTCTTCTTTTGTGTGTGTCCACAAGTGGATACCCAGTTATCGGCATAGATACCCAGTTATGGGCTATACATTCACTAGGGGATACATTCGGCAGCGGCCACTAGCTGAGCGCTAGGTACGGTCAGGAGGTATACTAGTGCTTGTATGTTTATATCGACTCGTGATCCGACGTCGGCCCGTGCTCCGATGTCATTCCTTTATCTACCCACCCATACGTTCCAAAGTTGTTTTCATATGCATTTACTTAAACTGTTAGCACACCCCTATATGTTATATCAGTATTTACTTTTCGATATATTTTTATTTGTATCTTGCTATGTCCTTTGAGGACCTGGTTCCTTTCCAGATCCCGACAAGCATCTGTACTCGACGATATACGATTTCAGAGTTGAGACGGGATACGTAGCAGAGGACTACGAGGTGTTCCCCGGGGAGTTCCCTTGATTCAGGGTATGCTGCTACTTTGGCTGAGAGATTCATTATCTAGTTAGTTGTTGATCTTAGCTAGTTATCTTCCATTTCATGTATTTCCATTATGATGTACTGTGGTATTATTTCTACCAGACTTGTATTTCCATTCAGTTGTATTTGGATATTCAGACTACTCTGCTTTTATTTTAGTACTTCCTTTTATGTTATCTATGGACGAGATTTAGATGCTTGCATATATTGGTTAGTTACTTTTACAGCATAGTACGCCTAAGTGATTCTATTAAATTGGGCAACTAACTCTAGGTCGTATCAGCTGGCCAGGTTATGCCCTAATCCCATATAGTTGGGAGTGGGGCATGACAGTTATAAAGTACTAAAACATAATGCAATATTGTACATGCCTGAACCCTTGAACAAACTGTTGTCACAAGTCAAGGATGAGAGAAATGCCGATCTAGAAGCTATCAGCCCATATCATACAATGTACCATGAACTATGCACGAAAACTACAAGTCAATTCTAAGATTCTAATTTTAAAATCATGAAATAAGTGGCTAATAGGTTTTCTTATCTAATAATAATTAATTCTAGAATAAATTACTTAAAAACCTAATAATAATTTGAATATAATCTAAACAAGGAAGTTTGGCCATAAAAAGTCATATTTTTAATTTTTGAAAATATGGCACGCAAATTGAGGTGTGTCATTGACCATCTAGTCAAACGTCATGAACTCGAGATTTGGAAAGTGCAACTTGGTAGATGTCAGTACCACGAGTTCACCGAAATCAATCGTGCCACAAAATCATGCTTTAGTCAAAAGATATCGCTGTTATGGCTAACCGTGACCAAATCGATGATTTATCAATCAATTCTGAGTTCATCTTAATAAATAAAATAGAAACCAACCTCTAAAATTCTAAAAAATTATATGTCGAATATCATTGTGTTAGCTTTCTAAAACTTCAAATGGATCGCAAATCGGAGTTCGGGATATCTCAGGATCTCAAAAATCGTACGATGTGTCAAGTTTTGGACAAGCAACACTAAAATAATTTCCCAGAAATTCAGAAGCAAAATATTCATAAATAAATTATAGATTCTGAAATCTTACCTCAAGACGAATCCAATTAGAAAATGGGTTACAGTTCCTGGGTAGTTACCTTATGTTCCTTGGTGCTGAGTTTAGTTAGCAAGCTTAGAAAATCGATATGTAGGGCGTTAATGATATAATTTTATTCCTATATCTTCCATTTTCAATTTTCTTTACTCATTGTAGTGATTTGGTATTCTATCGACATTAGATCATCATTCAGTCCTCTATAGAAAATGCGAAACTGAGGTCGAGGTTGTCCGCAATCGCCTCGGGAAGTAAAAATTCTCCAAGGAACCACTCTCCACGAATTGGCCAAAGAGTTTTAGGTTTCTGGAAATTCCTGCAGTAAATTACATATTTATAGGGGTAACCGCTTGGGTAAGGCGGTAGAACTGTAGCTCCAGGCCATGTGTCAAGATCTCTGCAGCTCTGCTCTTTTGGCCAACGGCCAAATGGCCGAGCAGCTTCAACAGAGTCGGCTAAGGCCGACTCAACTTAATAGAAAATTTCCTAATAAGGAGCAGCACAGTCTACGGCTAAACCCTCATAATCCGTTCGATGTCCTCGAGCCATTCGTCATCATAGAGAATTCCTTCGGTCCCTATGAATTTCTACGGGTTCGTCTTCTTAAAGTCCCGGATGTCCGTCTCTCTCGGCTGAGCGGACTGCTGTGGCTGCTGATCAACCTTCTCCATGGCTTTCAAAGCTACTTGTTAAGCATGCTCCATGCCTGCCCGTATTACCTCTGTCTGTTGCCTTTGGGCCTCTGCTTATGCTCTCTGTGCCTCCATCATGCCTCTAATGAGCTCATGTAAACGTATCTCATTAGCCGACACACCTCCTTAGAGTGGGTTGGTCGGAGGAGGAGGAAGTCTCTCTGTTACAGGTGACGAAGCCTCATGAGATGCAGAAGGCTGGTGGTGGTTACCGTTCTCTACAGCGTTGTAAGCTCTAGTCTTGGGTGCCAATCTGAAAGGTTGGAAAAGAAGAGAAATCAATGGTATAGCACAAGATAAGAGTTTTATTTCAGGAAGGATAGTAAGAATGGAATCAAAATTACGAAGTTAAAAAGAAGGGAATTCTTAGTTGTGATTGAGTATTTTCCTAATCCTAGTAATCTATATCCTATTGCAGGCTCGTTATAGTACTCAAGTCCTAAGTACTACCACAATATTGCATTAATTGCGAAGTCTGACCTGCATGGGCCACCTTAAAAATGTGTCTCGACCCGCACCCAAAATTTGGTAATGAGTCATGCGCACGCCCAGCCTACGCCACAGTGTCGGCGGTAGAATGCTGTATAATATCAATATGATGAACAACCCACACAATATATTCACTCCACTTGGAAGGACAATAATGTATAGCCAATAAATACTCATTCACAGCTCTAAACAGATAATCGCACGATGAAAAATAATGAAAAAATAATAGTCTTTAATTCAAAGAAATAAACGAATTCCAAAAGTTAACTACATGGTCCAAATGTCAAATAAACAACTAAATCCAAAGACAAATCTGGCCAATTGCTAATTTAGCTAAACTAGGCTACTTCTAGAATTTAGCAAGCTATATTTCTGTTGGGTCCCCTCCATGGTTCTCCTGTGATCCGTAATAGTTGGTGCACCTATCCTCAAGCTCATTGTCTGAAAAATATTATCCAGTCAAGATGGAGCGAGTACATTTCTAACATAAGTTCTAATAATTGACAAAGTCTATAAATCAGTAAATAGTAATAAAAAACATGATGAACATATATATGATTAGAATCATGGAACGGAACTTAGAGTGAATAGGCAAACATGGCAATAATAACAAGTTTAGTAATTGAGAATCAGTAATGAACAAATAAAACAAGAACTAGTAATGTATAGAAAGAATGCATCTAACTAGTATTTTAAAGTACTATTTTTGACATGTAAACAACTAGAGGTAAATATGACACACCATACGTGAATTGTACGAGCGCTGTCGTTCAAGAATAGACCTAAGGGAGTGGTTCTTGATTTGGGAATGTTCA
>JANAVB010033620.1:3256624-3311624 GCA_029216955.1 Iris pallida | reverse complement strand
AACCAACTCTCTAACAGATTCAGATATTTTTTTTATAAATTCTGAAAAGGGGGGTCTTTTCGTTAATGGACCAGAGAGTGGAGGGGCTCATGTGCATAATTCTTTAATTCTTCTTCTTTATTTATTTGAGTAGAGAGAGAACTTCTATTTTCTTCTCTAAATTCTCCTGAGCTTTTTCGAAGAGCTCGGTTCCCTTTCTCCCCAAATTTCGGTTGAGCAAACCCTAACCCTAGCATTTGGTGGGGTGTTAATGGCGACGGTGCTGAAGTCCTTCCCCGACGGTTGAAGCAGGAGATCTTACCGAAGCCCTCTTCGGTGGCGCACGAGCGGCAACAACAATTCTGCAGAGATCAGCTTCCTTTTCTGAACGTCGGCTGTTTCCTCGACATCGATTCGGTGATGCCATGGTGAGTCCCTATCGATCATTTCTCCTTCCTAGTTTTGATCGGGTTCGATCTGAACTGCCAATCTCTATTTTGATCTCGTCAGGGTTTGTGAGATCGGAACGATAAACGAGAAGGACGAACTCGACCTACCTCGACGAGTTGATTCGACCAGCGATTGTGATGACATGGACTCCAGGATACTGACGAGTCTACCTCGATTTGGTGAGTTCTTGAACCATCTTTTTCCCCTATCTTTTCAAATTTTGAATCAGTTGTTCGCCTTGATCTAATTTCGATCGGATTAGTTCATAATTGAGCGGTTCGTGTGAAGTTTTGCTCTAATCAAACTCCTTAATTTGGACAGAGCATTGGTTTGATCAATTTCTCTACATCTTCGACCTGTTCCAAAACCTCATGGTCATGGTCGAATTCAGAACGGTAAGTTCCAGCTTAATTTGTTATTACAAGTATGATTGCTGGAGCTTGATCTTACAATTCTGGTTTGAACCTTCTTATTTAAGATTCTTGATCTGTCTGTTTGTCGAGTAGAAACTCTGTGATCACTGGATCAGAAAATAGGTAAGTATCTTCTGTGAGTTTGAGAAATTCCTTATAAATCATGTCAATGCAGTATTCATGA
This sequence comes from Iris pallida, assembly GCA_029216955.1. Lineage (NCBI taxonomy): Eukaryota > Viridiplantae > Streptophyta > Magnoliopsida > Asparagales > Iridaceae > Iris > Iris pallida. The sequence goes on along the minus strand of JANAVB010033620.1, from coordinate 3,310,598 downwards.
CTTAATGACTTTCTCTGTGTTGTTTTGGTTGTGTTTGATGAGTAATGCAGTAAACGTTGGGGTTCAAGATTTTGTGTCCGATACTTGGAGAAGTGTCCTGGTTCGACAGAATTTTTTATCCAGGTACTTATGCTATCTTTCTGTCTATTCTAAATTCTTATTACTCGGTTTTATGCTTAGGTGTCTTGATTGTAACTCAAGTGGGTTTTTGTTTGTTCTTGTGCTGTATCGAACGTGTATTCGTGGTTGCTTGTGTCCAAGGTTCATGTTGATGTGCGGGTCGTGTCCAATTTTTCGTTCGGGGGAAGGTTTATGTTGATGTGGGGATCGTGTCAAGCTTGGTGGAGTCATTTGTCTATGGTCAACTGCAACTGAGGGATTTTTCAGATTTTAGCAAAGGCTGGGTTCTGCCTAATTCTTTTATTTTTTTAGAGTTTGATTTGGTTGTACATCCTTGGAATATATTTATACACATTTTTTCGTTTAAATTCTAGTTTCATGAGCTTTTGATTTTGATTTGAAATCCAGATTTTAGTTTGTTCCCACATCCTTCTTTTGAAAGAAGCTAGCCGTTGGATTCAAATGAGTTGCTGGCCGTTGAGGACAGAAGTTTGGGGAGTGTTATTTTTTTGATAAGTTAGGTTTTGTTAAATCTTTATGAGCTAATTAATGTTAATATTTGCTCATTAGAGAGATTGATTCAAACTATATGACTGATGGCTCTGGCAATTAAATATTGAGAATTCATAAGCGTATGGATACCTGCTGTTTCAGCATATGGGATATATGGAAATTTTATTATATGTATAATAGCATGATGTTCTCTTGCAATATATTTTGTCACTACCACTTTTCTAGCTTGAGGGTATTTTGGTCATTTTTGAAAATTTGTAAATTAATTGGAATTATTATTAATTATTTGGGTTTAATATGATTTTTAGTGATTTTTGGTAATTTTTAGTAGAATTGATTTTGACCCTATAGAGACTTTGACTTAAGTTGACCTTGTAGACTAACCTAGTGGCTAACCTAGGTCTTGACTAAAAGATTAGGATTTGAGAACCTAGGTTGAATTAAGTTCATGAGGATGAACTCATTGGGATTTATTTGGTGAAATTAGGAGTTAGTTTGATATGGAAATGGCTTGTGAAGTCACAAGTCATTTTATGACTAATAGGCTTAATGGCCCATAGCCCACACCCATTGAACCAAGCCCTAACCCTAGAAATTCTGATTAGCCGCTATGTTCAGCCCCTTCCCTATTTATATGCTCTTAAAACTAGGGTTGCCTCTTTAGGAAACTTGCCATTTGGAAGAGGTGAGTCCCCGACTTTGTAAATCCTTAGAAAATCCATTTTTTCTCCAAATTCCTTCAAATAAATTGCATTAGGACCTAAATCCTGTGTTCTTGCTGTTTGTAATAAGTTTTGACAGGAAGAAAACAATTTGGATAGCTTTTGAGGTGTTTGACCATCAAGAGGAGCCCCTCTTTGTGAAGCTTTGTGAAGCTTGTGATACTCTTAGGTAAATCCTTTTCCCCACCATTTAATCCTGTTATTTTTGCATCATTTAGAAGCCCTATGCCTAGCCTAACTTTAGGAATAGGAAACCCTAGAATTTCGTGTCCCTTCGTGTCCAAACTGGACACGTATCAGTGTATGTTATTAAGTGTTTGATGAAATACCCCAATGGGCATTTCGTGCGATTTTTGGGGTTTTGTTTGAATAGGAAATTATATTTGGGTCTCGCTTACATGTTTTCTGTAGTTTTGTCGTGTCTTAGTGTCGTGTCGAGTCCATACGGACACGCGAACACGTGGTCGCGCGCGCGCGTGCACAGGCACTGTGCGTGCCCTGCTGCTCGGGCGTGATTGCGACAGGGACACGGCTCCTCGATATGCCAAATTTGACGTGTAGCTAGGGGCTGACACTGACACGGGGCTCCCCAATTTTTAGAGCCCCACGTGTCGTATCGGACACGCACGAATGCGTGCACCGATTTGTGTACTGCACAGTCGGTTGTCATTTTGGGCACTGACACGCGTGTCTCGTGTCGTGTACACGCGACTTGGACATGTTTCAGGCTGTCCTATCACTAGCTCTAGTCTAGGTAAACACGTGGACCATTTCTCGTGTGTCGTGTCGTTGTGTGTCGTGCACACGATCGACACGAACACGTGCACGACGCTTGGCTGTCATTGTGCCCTGTGTTTTCAGTTTTTGGGTTTTGATATTGGACACCTTTGTGTCCACTTCTGTGGACACAAACACATCACGTAGCATGTATGCATTGTGTTTAATAGTTACCAACCTTTAAATTACTATTTTAATTCGATTTTGATTGTTAAATGTCATTTTTTCCATTTCCTAAAAAACTGTGTTAATTCCCTGTTTCTTGATTTTGTTCCAGATTTCAAAACTGAGATTTAGCAATCATTTTGACCCATTTAACAGTGCTAATTACATGTAATTAAACCTATAACTTGTTCTCCTATATAAACTCTATTGGTATGACAAATTTGGGTATGTTTCGATGTGATTTGATATTGTTTTGGGTCTTGTTGATTCAGTAGAAAACTGAGATATCATTTGGGACTGTTAAATGTTTTTTTTATTCATGAGAGTTAACCTGAGTTCTCATTCCCTGAAAGTCTGAAAATAGGTTGTGTATCATGAGTTGTTGTACACTAATTTCTGTTTTATAAATCTGAAATTTATGGGAAGGTTAAATCTGAGTTTGGGTATCTAAAGTATATGTTGGTTTGATTTGTTTGTTTAACAGTTGAAACCTGAATTGGAGAGGGAGCTTTCACTGTGATTTGGATTGTATTGAAACTGAAATATAGGATTTCATATTGGGGCATGTTAATTAGTTATGTGTGATTCATGAGCTTTTTCTGAACTGTTATAATGTTAAAATCTGAGTTTAGGAAGGGGCTGAACTGAGTGTAATCTCAGTTTTTCCTCATGTTTCAATACTTCACTGTTTTTCCCTTTTTTTCCTATTACACTGTTTGCCACTCACACAAGCCTCACTAGTTCACACACCCTAATATCTATCACACACACTAATATGTATCACACATGTTCCTCTCACATACCCTTGACACACACTCTCACTATTTGGTACCATATCACACTCACATGTCTCATGTCACATACACACACATACACTTGGACACATAGCCATGTGTCCCCCTCTCACTTTTCATATATGTATATATGTGATTATCCTATTAGTTTATAATAGATATATGTGTATTCCTATATTAGAGTATATTATGTTATCTATGCTTATCATAGATTAGATATATCTGTGTGTAGTATATACATGTTTTGAAGGATGATTTAGCATGGTTTGCCTACTAGTCATGGTATAACCTAGAGTAGACTTGTTAGAACCTAAAATAGTTGCTAGACCTATATTAGACTAGTTTGACCTAGATTAGACTTGGTTGACCTAGTTTGACTCTAGGGTTGACCAGAGTTGACCAAGAGTTGACTTTGGTCTAGATTGACCTAGTTTCATGTAGAATGCATTAATTTGTATTGTATTATCATTCTGGACTTGTTGTGACTCGTACTGTTCTAAATAGAAGCCAGACACCACTCCTTGGACAGTACTTTTATCTCGAACTTTCAGATAGCAGGCGAGTACATTCTCTGATCTTTTCATACCTGTCTGGATATATTCATGCTCTAGATTACTCTACATGATGCTCACACGTATCTTCACGGATTAGTACTTTATGGATCCCTTCCTGAGATGTTATCCCTCTACGGGTGCATCGGGTATTACATGTTCATGTACTTTATCATGTGCATCACGTACTCCTTGTACTCGTACTAGTTCATGTTTTTACATGTTCTCATGTGCTTTCACGTGCCTCATGTACTACTCATTACATGAGTTCACGTATCTTAGTTGTATTCATGTGCTTATAACGTAACTTGAATGGATCCTTGTGTACTGATTGGGGCGGGGTGAGTAGAATTGGTTATGTGAACACTATCCCAAGTAGCTGTATAAATGTGCCTCCTTATTTGTATTCATGTGCCCCTAAGCCGTTTACATAACCATATTGTACTCTAAATCACGTAGTCACTTACAGTCTTTACTATCATGTATCTATTTCCAGTTACAAATATCTCCTATTTTACTTGTACTTCCATTCAGCACTTCCTGTTTTTTACTCTATTGCAATGATTTATACTCCTAACCTGATAAGAACTGTTGATAGATATGTGCTCGTTCCCATCCTGACTGGACCTGTTGAAATATTACAGAGGATGAGGCTGAGGCGTTCTGCCCTACTTACTACGGTACCACACTAGATAAGTGCCCAGATTTGGACCAGCAGCAGGATCCATTAGCTGTAGACGACACTCCATTAGTTTAGGATTGTCTTACTTTTTGGGATTATTGTACTAGACTTTGAGATATTCTGAGATGTATTTATTTTTAGACACTTAGAACTCTGGATTGTATCTCTGTGATTCTCTGTTCTGGATATTGCTATCTTTCATTATCTATCTATCTTACCTGTTCTACCTTAGCTGTGGTTGAGTTATATTTCTGTTATGTCACCCCCATTCGGGGAGTATAACTGTTTTTACCTTCAATTGTTAGATGTTGTGACCTAGGACAGCGTTCTACCGTCGACACTGCGACGTAGGCTGGACGTACCCACGTCTCGTGCCCTTACTCTAGGGTGCGGGTCGTGACACGTTTTTAGTGGTGGCCCATGCAGGTCTAGGATATAAGTGTAGTGGTATTCGAACTAGAATATCGCTGCAGCCTGCAGTAGAAATTAACATATGTTTGAAGGTACTCAATCACACTAGAAAAACTCCTTATCAGATTCCGTATATCTATTTTGCTGCTTATTATCTTCCTTAGAATTTTAAACTGTCCTCCTTTGATTATTTTGACTCATTCTCAGTAATTGCTTCTTGTTTGATCTGTGTCTCCAGGATGGTTGAGACGCGATCGCATCGTCCCATGATGGGAGAGGCTGGAGAGGGGTCTGCCACCTCTCGTGTCCAACATCCAGCTCCCGGTGCCACAGGGCCAGTGCAGCCCTCAGGAGTGGGAGTTTCTGCCACTTTTGGAGGAGCACCTCCAGCAGTCAGGAGGCCAGTTGTGATTCCAGAGATCCTTCCCACGCAGCAGCCTCCGCCTGCGGGGATGGTAGATGTTGCCCATCTCTTCTCCTTCATGGAGAGGATTCTTGAGTCTCACCAGCAGCAGCAAACGAGGCAGATTGCCAATTTCCGATAGGGGATCGATGAGGCGCACCAGCTGGTTCGCACCACAGTGGAGATGATCACAGCTCAGGGAACTCAGCAGCAGCCCCGTCGGAGGGAGAAGGATATACAAGACTTCCAGAAGATACACCCTCGGGAGTTCTTCGACACAGAGGGCATTCACGTTGCAGATGACTGGGTTGAGCACATTGATGAGATTTTTCGACTAACAGAGATACCAGATCGACTCCAGATCGAGGCGGCAGGCAGCCAGATGCAGGATTTGGCGCGAGCTTGGTATCAGGCTGATCTCGGAGTTGGAGTGGAGGGCCAGACTTGGGCCCAGTTCAAGGAGCTGTTCAAGGAGCAGTTCTTTCCCGATGTAGCCTTGGGTGGGATCGAGGCGCAGTTTGAGGCTCTGGATCAGGGGAACCAGACGGTGGCAGAGTATGTCGGGGAGTTCTGCCGACTGGCCCGGTTCATTGATGACTTGACTGAGAAGACGAAGGCGAGGAAGTTTTGCCGAGGTCTGATTAGAGAGATTTGGTCGCTGACTAAGAGCGACCGGAACGCTACATTTGCTGAGATTTATTCTGGGGCCATGGCGGCAGAGGACGACCTGGGACTGAGGCAGAAGAGAGGTCGAGACTTTCAGTCAGGCAGTAGCAGTCAGGGGCAGGCCAAGAGGCCTCACTTCCAGCAGCAGCAGCAGAGGCCAGTGCAGCAGTATCAGTAGCAGCATCAGCAGCAGAGGCCAGTATAGCAGCACCAGCAGCAGATAGGGCAGCAAGCAGCTCGTCCGATAGTCATTTGTGCGTTCTGCAAGAAGCCAGGGCACATGATCCATGAGTGCAGGAAGAAGCTAGGCAAGTGCCTACTTTGTGGTGCTGGAGATCACCAGTTGAGGGACTGTCCAGGGGCTTTTGGACGAGGACAGCAGGGAGGTGGAGCCAAGGCTCCAGCAGGCCAGCAGAGGGGACCAGCCCTGCCGACCCAGCAGCAGAGGTTCCAGCAGCACCAGCAGCAGGCACGAGGTGGAATAGCAGGGACGAGCTTTCGCCATGGCAGCTGAGGATGCTGAGGTTATCGGAGAGCTGATAGCAGGTTCGGTTCTTCTCGACTCCCTTCCAGCATTTGCACTCTTTGATTCCGGGGCTTCCCACAGCTTTGTGTCTGTATCGTATGCTATTAGACACAGTTTGATTTCGGAACCATTGCTTAGGACCTGCAAGATCACGACCGGGGGTGGGGTCATCCTCGTGAGTGATATTTACAGAGGGCGGAGTGTTATATTGGGAGGCCGAGAGTTGGGGGTGAGTCTACTAGTCATGCCATTACCGAACTACGACATTGTTTAGGTATGGACTGGCTGAGTGGACACCACGCCCGCATTGATTACCGTAGGGGTAGAGTTTTATTCGGGGCGCCAGGAGAGCCAGAGTTTGAGTACACCCGACGGCAGGCAGAGCAGGACGGCGGAGTCTTTTGTGGAGCTACAGTCGAGGAGCAGGTGGCTCCGCATCCCTTGATCGCAGAGTTTATGGACGTATTTTCAGAGGAGTTGCCAGGGCTTCCACCGGACAGAGATGTAGAGTTCTCGATAGACTTGGTTTCCAGTACGGAACTGATATTCCAGCATGTCTATCGAGTGAACAACAGCGAGTTAGTGGAGCTGAAGAAGCAGGTGGATGAGCTGCAGGACAAGGGCTTCATTCGCTCGAGTTCTTTACCTTGGGTTGTACCGGTGCTCTTCGTACCGAAGAAGGATGGGTCGGTACGTATGTGTATCGACTACAGGGCACTTAACAACCTGACAATCAAGAACAGATACCCACTGCCGCGGATCGATGATCTGTTTGATCAGTTGAGCGGAGCTCGGGTGTTCTCCAAGATTGATTTGAGGTCGGTTATCACCAGGTGAAGGTGAGGAAGGAGGATATCCCCAAGACCGTTTTCAGGACGCGGTACGGGCAGTTTGAGTTTTTGGTTATGTCGTTTGGGCTAACCAATGCACCAGCAGTATTTATGAACCTAATGAACAAGGTGTTCCACCAGTACTTGGATAAGTTTGTGGTGGTGTTCATTGATGACATATTGATATATTCCAAGACTGAGGAGGAGCATGAGGAGCATCTGCGGATAGTGCTAGAGACTCTCAGACAGGAGTAGCTTTATGGGAAACTCTCCAAGTGTGAGTTTTTCTTAGACCGGGTAGACTTCTTGGGGCATGTGGTGACTGGAGATGGTATCTCAGTTGACCCCAAGAAGATTGTAGCAGTTGAGGCTTGGACAGCGCCGACTTCAGTAGCAGAGATCAGGAGTTTCTTGGGGCTGGCAGGATATTATCGGAGATTTGTGCAGGATTTCTCCCGGGTTGCAGAGCCGTTGACACGGTTGACCCGGAAGGATACTGAGTTTGTATGGTCAGAGGAGTGTCAGGCAGCTTTTGATGAGTTAAAGAAGCGGCTTACGACAGCTCCGATTCTGACATTGCCTTCAGGATCAGGTGGATTCACTATTTATAGTGATGCTTCAGGGAAGGGGCTGGGTTGCGTCTTGCAGCAGCATGGGAAGGTGATTGCCTATGCTTCCAGGCAATTACGTCTCCATGAGAAGAACTACCCTACCTATGACCTGGAGCTGGCGGCGGTGATTTTTGCTTTGAAGTTATGGAAGCACTATCTGTACGGCGAGAGGGTGGAGATTTTCACAGATCACAAGAGCTTAAAGTACGTGTTCACTCAGAAGGAGTTGAACATGAGGCAGCGCAGGTGGCTTGAGCTGATGAAGGACTTTGATATCGCACTCCAGTATCACCCGAGGAAGGCCAACGTGGTTGCCGATGCCTTGAGTAGGTATCCGACAGCCATGTGTTTGACTATGGATCGGCACCTGCTTGCAGATTTGGAGAGCCTTGGGATAGAGGTGATTGTGCCGGGAGTGCAGATGCAGTTATGGGGCCTTCAGATACAGTCGAACTTGATGGACAGGATCAAGGCGACACAGTTTGATGATGTGGCTCTGCGGTGTATCCGAGAGCGGATCAGTATGGGAGTGGAGGATGCTGAATTCTCACTTGCAGAGGATGGTGCCCTGAGGCACGGTTCCCGGTTATGTGTGCCTAGCATAGAGCTCAGAGAGCCGATTATGCAGGAGGCTCACAGATCGCAGTACTCTATACATCCTGGTGCCAATAAAATGTACAGGGATCTGCGAGAGCATGTCTGGTGGTACGGGATAAAGAGGGAGGTGTCCAACTTTGTATCCAGATGCTTGATCTGTCAGCAGGTCAAGACAGAGAGGCATAGTCCCGGGGGATTGTTGCAGCCGTTGCCCATTCCAGAGTGGAAGTGGTAACATATTACCATGGATTTTGTATCGGGGTTGACGTGTACACCAGGAGGAAAAGACGCAATTTGGGTCATCGTTGACAGGTTGACCAAATCGGCCCACTTCTTGCCATTCAAGGTGGGTATGTCTACAGAGAGGCTGGCGGAGTTGTATATGAGGCAGATAGTCAGGATTTACGGAGTTCCCATCAGCATAGTCTCAGATCAGGATAGTCGCTTTCTTTTCCATTTCTGGAGGAGTCTGCAGACTAGCTTGGGCACTCAGCTCAAGTTTAGTACCGTATACCACCTCCAGACGGACGGACAGTCAGAGAGGACTATTCAGACCCTTGAGGATATGTTGCGGATATGCGTCCTGGATTTTGGAGGTTCCTGGGAGGATCACCTGCATTTGGTGGAGTTTGCTTACAATAACAGTTTTCAGGCTAGCATTGAGATGTCACCGTTTGAGGCTCTGTACGGGCGTAGGTGTCGTACACCCTTATCTTGGGATGATGTTGGAGAGCGAGCTTTACTGGGACCGGAGATGGTTGTTGACGCAGCCGAGAAGGTGAAGCTCATCAGGGACAGACTTCGCGTGGTGCAGGACAGACATCGGCACTGGGCCGATAGCCACCGGAGGCCGCTGGAGTTTGAGGTACAGATTTAGAGCTAGGATTAGAAGTAGGTTGTATTTTGTTTATTTTGTTGATTGATCGTGTTTGATTTTTAGCAACTTGAGACCTTGCTTGTGATTGGGTTGGAGATATGGTTTTTCTGCGGATATCTCCGACTCGTGGTACGATACGTTTTGGTGGAGGTGGAAAGCTTAGCCCGCTCTTCATCGGCCCTTTCGTTATCAGCGGAAGAGTCGGTGACGTGGCATACAGGCTAGACTTACCACCTGCACTAGTGGGCGTCCAAAACATATTTCATGTATCACAGCTGAGACGGTACGTGGCTGACCCTAGCCATGTGCTCGATCACTCGGAGATAGAGGTTGGACCTACTCTCAGTTATCTAGAGCAGCCTGTGGAGATTCTGGATCGCCGAGAGAAGGTATTGAGGAACCAGGTGATACCCTTGGTACGCGTCGCATGGAGGCATCATTCTCCAGGAGAGTCGACCTGGGAGCGGGAGGATGAGATGTGCGAGCGGTACCCCTATCTTTTTGGACCTTAAGGTATACTTTTCTATCCTTCTTAGCAGTTAGTTTCGCCTTTAAATTTCGAGGACGAAATTATTTTAAGGGGGGTAGATTTGTCACTACCACTTTTCTAGCTTGAGGGTATTTTGGTCATTTTTGAAAATTTGTAAATTAATTGGAATTATTATTAATTATTTGGGTTTAATATATTTAATATGATTTTTAGTGATTTTTGGTGATTTTTAGTAGAATTGATTTTGACCCTATAGAGACTTTGACTTAAGTTGACCTTGTAGACTAACCTAGTGGCTAACCTAGGTCTTGACTAAGAGATTAGGATTTGAGAACCTAGGTTGACTTAAGTTCATGAGGATGAACTCATTGGGATTTATTTGGTGAAATTAGGAGTTAGTTTGATATGGAAATGGCTTGTGAAGTCACAAGTCATTTTATGACTAATAGGCTTAATGGCCCATAGCCCACACCCATTGAACCAAGCCCTAACCCTAGAAATTCTGATTAGCCTCTATGGTCAGCCCCTCCCCTATTTATATGCTCTTAAAACTAGGGTTGCCTCTTTAGGAAACTTGCCATTTGGAAGAGGTGAGTCCCCAACTTTATAAATCCTTAGAAAATCCATTTCTTCTCCAAATTCCTTCAAATAAATTGCATTAGGACCTAAATCCTGTGTTCTTGCTGTTTGTAATAAGTTTTGACAGGAAGGAAACAATTTGGATAGATTTTGAGGTGTTTGACCATCAAGAGGAGCCCCTCTTTGTGAAGCTTTGTGAAGCTTGTGATACTCTTAGGTAAATCTTTTTCCCCACCATTTAATCCTGTTATTTTTGTATCATTTAGAAGCCCTATGCCTAGCCTAACTATAGGAATACGAAACCCTAGAATTTCGTGTCCCTTCGTGTCCAAACTGGACACGTATCAGTGTATGTTATTAAGTGTTTGATGAAATACCCCAATGGACATTTCGTGTGATTTTTGGGGTTTTGTTTGAATAGGAAATTATATTTGGGTCTCGCTTACACGTTTCTGTAGTTTTGTTGTGTCTTAGTGTCGTGTCGAGTCCACACGGACACGCGAACACGTGGTCGCGCGCGCGTGCACAGGCACTGTGCGTGCCCTGCTGCTCGGGCGTGATTGCGACACGGACACGGCTCCTCGACACGCCAAATTTGACGTGTAGCTAGGGGCTGACACTGACATGGGGCTTCCTAATTTTCAGAGCCCCACATGTCGTGTCGGACACGCACGAACGCGTGCACCGATTTGTGCACTGCACAGTCGGCTGTCATTTTGGGCACTGACACGCGTGTCTCGTGTCGTGTACACACGACTTGGACACGTTTCAGGCTGTCCTATCACTAGCTCTAGTCTAGGTGAACACGTAGACCATTTCTCGTGAGTCGTGTCGCTGTGTGTCGTGCACACGATCGACACGAACACGTGCACGACGCTTGGCTGTCATTGTGCCCTGTGTTTTCAGTTTTTGGGTTTTGATATTGGACACGTTTGTGTCCACTTCTGTGGACACAAACACATCACGTAGCATGTATGCATTGTGTCTAATAGTTACCAACCTTTAAATTACAATTTTAATTCAATGTTGATTGTTAAATGTCATTTTCCCATTTCCTAAAAAACTGTATTAATTCCCTGTTTCTTGATTTTGTTCCAGATTTCAAAACTGAGATTTAGCAATCATTTTGACCCGTTTAACAGTGTTAATTACATGTAATTAAACCTGTAACTTGTTCTCCTATATAAACTCTATTGGTATGACAAATTTGGGTATGTTTCGATGTGATTTGATATTGTTTTGGGTCTTGTTGGTTCAGTAGAAAACTGAGATATCATTTGGGACTGTTAAATGTTTTTTTTTCATTCATGAGAGTTAACCTGAGTTCTCATTCCCTGAAAGTCTGAAAATAGGTTGTGTATCATGAGTTGTTATACACTGATTTCTGTTTTGTAAATCTAAAATTTATGGGAAGGTTAAATCTGAGTTTGGGTAACTAAAGTATATGTTGGTTTGATTTGTTTGTTTAACAGTTGAAACATGAATTGGAGAGGGAGCTTTCACTGTGATTTGGGTTGTATTGAAACTGAAATATGGGATTTCATATTGGGGCATGTTAATTAGTTATGTGTGATTCATGAGCTTTTTCTGAACTGTTATAATGTTAAAATCTGAGTTTAGAAAGGGGCTGAACTGAGTGTAATCTCAGTTTTCCCTCATGTTTCAATACTTCACTGTTTTTTCCTTTTTTTTTCCAATTACACTGTTTGCCACTCACACAAGCCTCACTAGTTCACACACCCTAATATCTATCACACACACTAATATGTATCACACATGTTCCTCTCACATACCCTTGACACACACTCTCACTATTTGGCACCATATCACACTCACATGTCTCATGTCACATACACACACATACACTTGGACACATAGCCATGTGTCCCCCTCTCACTTTTCATATATGTATATATATATGTGATTATCCTATTAGTTTATAAATAGATATATGTGTATTCCTATATTAGAGTATATTATGTTATCTATGCTTATCATAGATTAGATATATGTGTGTGTAGTATATACATGTTTTGAAGGATGATTTAGCATGGTTTGCCTACTAGTCATGGTATAACCTAGAGTAGACTTGTTAGAACCTAGAATAGTTGCTAGACCTATATTAGACTAGTTTGACCTAGATTAGACTTGGTTGACCTAGTTTGACTCTAGGGTTGACCAGAGTTGACCAAGTGTTGACTTTGGTCTAGATTGACCTTGTTTCATGTAGAATGCATTAATTTGCATTGTATTATCATTCTGGACTTATTGTGACTCGTACTGTTCTAAATAGGAGCTAGACACCACTCCTCGGACAGTACTTTCATCTCGAACTTTCAGATAGCAGGCGAGTACATTCTCTGATCTTTTCATACCTGTCTGGATATATTCATGCTCTAGATTACTCTACATGATGCTGACACGTATCTTCATGGATTAGTACTATATGGATCCCTTCCTGAGATGTTATCCCTCTACGGGTGCATTGGGTATTACATGTTCATGTACTTTATCATGTGCATCACGTACTCCTTGTACTCGTACTAGTTCATATTTTTACATGTTCTCATGTGCTTTCACGTGCCTCATGTACTACTCATTACATGAGTTCACGTATCTTAGTTGTATTCATGTGCTTATAACGTAACTTAAATGGATCCTTGTGTACTGATTGGGGCGGGGTGAGTAGAATTGGTTATGTGAACACTATCCCAAGTAGCTGTATAAATGTGCCTCCTTATTTGTATTCATGTGCCCCTAAGTCGTTTACATAACCATATTGTACTCTAAATTACGTAGTCACTTACAGTCTTTACTATCATGTATCTATTTCCAGTTATAAATATCTCCTGTTTTACTTGTACTTTCATTCAGTACTTCCTGTATTTTACTCTATTGCAATGATTTATACTCCTAACCTGATATGAACTGTTGAGAGATATGTGCTCGTTTTCGTCCTGACTGGACCTGTTGAAATATTACAGAGGACGAGGCTGAGGCGTTCTGCCCTACTTACTACGGTGCCACACTAGATGAGTGCCCAGATTTGGACCAGCAGCAGGATCTATTAGCTGTAGACGACACTCCATTAGTTTAGGATTGTCTTACTTTTTGGGACTATTGTACTAGACTTTGAGATATTCTGAGATGTATTTATTTCTAGACACTTAGAACTCTGGATTGTATCTCTGTGATTCTCTGTTCTGGATATTGTTATCTTTCATTATCTATCTTACCTGTTCTACCTTAGCTGTGGTTAAGTTATATTTCTGTTATGTCACCCCCATTCGGGGAGTATAACTGTTTTTACCTTCAATTGTTAGATGTTGTGACCTAGGACAGCGTTCTACCGCCGACACTGCGGCGTAGGCTGGACGTACCTACGTCTCGTGCCCTTACTCTAGGGTGCGGGTCGTGACATATATTGGGCAACTTTCTGTTACCAGTTGGACCATCTTAAAAGTCCACATGGGTGTATAGAGTTGCCTAGTATGGCGGGTAGCGGAGTCAATTGGAGCCAAAACCTTAGAGAACCAAAGTAAGGCTTTAATTTTAGCAAATAAATTATATCATATAAGAGTGCTTATGGTTTATATTGGTACATATATGTAGTGATATAAATATTCTATAATTGAACTTAAATTAACAGATGGAATTAGTTAAATGTGGTTAGAAGTTACAAGATAACTAAACTAGATTTTGTTTAGAACTTAACCAACTTGTGATTATAAAACAGGAGGACATATAGCTCTTTTACCTACCCTTGATTACCCGGAGCAAGGCAAGTACATTCTATGGTTCTGTTCATACATATCTTGTGCTTCCTTGTGACACATTGAGACACGATACTTGTACTCTTGTATTTTATATCTTGTGCTTACTTGTGGTCGAGGAGGGAAAATACACTAGCTATGTGACCACACCCATGTTCTGATATTCATGTAGATAGCTTAGGCCTCGCTCTGTGCACACGGGCCCTAAGCCATACACTTATTCCTGTGCTTCTGTACTTATTCATGTGCTTACCCTAGCCGGTCACATATGCTAGTTGTATTTCAAATCATTTATACACATGACAGGTTCAGGTACTTCAGGTTCAGATTTACATACTTGTACTTTACATTCTCATACTTTCATAATCTTGCTTGTACTTCCAGTTTATTTATAATTCATGTTTACCTAGTGTCATTTCATATCTTGATGTTCTTGTTCATTACCTAGAACTGTGCTTTGCTCCGCTCCTGATTGGATATATTGCAGGTGAGATGGAGGCGATCTGTGACACATACTATGGGCGTGAGCCTGCTGATATGATAGAGCCAACTGGAGCTGCATTGGACTTAGAGGTTGAGGAGGCCTAGTTATCTTTCCCCTTTAGATGCTTTACTTTTCATTTTTATTAGAGACATCAGACTTTACCTTGCTTTCTGGATGAATGTAGTAAATCATAAAATTGTACTTTGGATTTCTGAGATCGTTTTATAGATGCTGTGATTTGTATATTTCATTTTGCCTTGTAGTTTTCCTAGATTGGTACAACTTACTTCGTCGTGCCTAACGACGAAGGCCGGGCGTGTCCGATTTGTGTCCAATTATTCGGGAGCGGGTCGTAACATCCACATATTGCACAAGAACTACAATGGGACTTGCACAAGATACACCAAGATAAACAAGGAATAACATTTCATAACGGGATCCAGAAATACCAATTCGTGTGACCAATGTGTCGAGAATCAAGGATATCTACAGTAAATATATGAAATATAGTAAATATCATAAACTGTAAATTATCAGATAATATACTCGCCTTCAAACTGGTGTGAAGTATCAACGACATCAGATACAATGCCTCGAAGACCTAAATATGGAATATTGTATCAATACCATGTTTGGATTTAAAAACAAGTCATACTAGTCCAATTCTAGGTCAAATGGTCAAACCATGTCAACACTAAGTCTAACTAGTCAAAATTGACCAACGTTGGCTATCAACTAGTCAATACTAATCAAATTTAACTAACCCAGCTATCTAGTACTAATGTCCAACACGTAAGATAATAGGATACCCTTGGTATCTATACTCTATCTACTAATATGTATATATATACTAGTATCCCTACTCTGATACATTATTCCTATGTATTTACTTATCTTACCTAGGCTTCTGGACTTGGTAATATATATATATATATATATATATATATATATATATATATATATATATATATATATATTTGGAAAAGGGTATATTTTATTCCAACTCAACACATAATCATACAATCATACAATCATACAATCAGAGTGGGTGACCCACTCATCAGTTTTCTACAACTTTTACATCAAACTCAATGTTAAGGAGGATGCCTACAGGAGGGGTGATAAGCCCTCAAAGATACGCCGGTTTCGTTTCCGCCATACATGCCAGACAGCAGCAGCCAGTAGAATCTAGCGGTCTTGAACCAGCCCTGCCCTCTCCCTCTTCTGTCCCGAATCTCAGTAATAATATCACCGAACCCCCTTCCTGAGTCACATCCGCCTAGCATACTATATTGTTCCGTCCAGATGTACCAGGCCACCTCCACTCAAAGAATAAGTGCATCATACATTCATTCTCCACGTCACATAGCACACACTTTGGGTTGGGCACCTGTATCCCAAAAGAGATGAGCCGATCCATCATCAACAGGCGACCCAGTAGTAAACGGTAGACACAAAGCTGCATCTTGCAGGCCAGTCCCTTGCATCATATGAACTCATAGTCAGTACTAGTAGGGGATGTACGCCGTATGAGATTATAGCAGCTTTGGAACCTGAACTCTCCAGAACCTCCAGTATCTTCTGACGGATCCCAGATCCAATAATCGCTTGCAGTACCGGGTCCATCCCGACCATGCGGATAACCTCTCCAAACTCCTCGTATGGCGGTAGGTCTCAAGACTCCATACTCCATTCCAGATAATACGTTGTCAAGTCAGCCCCCTTCCAGCCTTCATGTGCGTTCGGTCTTCCAGGATCTCTAACAGAGATTGTTGATCTATCCATGGATCCCGCCCGAGGTCCGTTCCAGTTCTATCTCTTATGATCCGTCAGATGGCAGATTTGAGAACATCCCTGTGTCGCAAGATATGCTTAAAAGTGACAGAGTTGTTGTTATCAATGGCACAGGCCCAGAAGTTGTCCTGCTTCACATATCTGCTGTACATCCAGTCGGCCCAAAGGGACCCCCTTTCAATGAATCTCTATGCCAGCTTAAGCACCGAGGCCTCCCTGACCTCCAGCAAGGGTCGGAGTCCCACTCCTCCCTCCTTTCTCGGCCGACAATGTTGCTCCCAAGAGATCGCAGGCATGCCCCCTCCAAATAAAGTCTGTACAAATTCTCTCCACTCTCTTGATGGTAGCAACAAGGATCAGAATAGACTCTAGCCAGAACTAAGCAGAGCCGAGATAACCGATCTAACCAACTCAATACGTTGCCATCCTTCAACCCTTCGCTAGGCGTACTCCACCAGACTATAGCAGTCCTGGTCCCGAACATAGTTGACTGTCAAAGGAACTCCTAGATATTTCACCAAAAGATCACTCCTCTCCATACCCAAAGCATCAGCTCGTTCCTACTTCTAGGGGCAAAGGGAACTGATGTAAACCTGGCTCTTCTCTCGGTTCCTTTGTAGTCCTGTAAGGGCCTCCAGCTCACCCATAATCTCCGAGATCATGGGCATACCCTCCACAGAAGGCTGTAGGAATACCAGAAGATCGTTGGCATAAATAAGATGGGTGACAGGTGGTTTGACCCTCCTGAACAATGGGACAAATCTTCCACTATGTACCGCCATGTCCATCAAGCAAATAAAGTACTCCATGACAAGCATGAACATGTAAGGAGATAATGGGTCACGTTACCGGAGTCTACAGTTGCTGTGGAAGAACCCATACGGGGTACCTTGGATGAGGACAGAGAAGGTGGGAGTCGTGATGAACTCCCGAATCCTTGCTACCCAACGATCATCGAACCCTATAGTCATCAACTGGTGGCACAGAAAATCCCTATTGACTATGTCGTAGGCCTTCCTCTGATCCAGCTTCACACATGCCTTCTCCCCTCCTAGTTTGTTGAAGCCCCTCACCATCTCATGTACAAGGAGACTGTGCTCAGCAATCGATCTTTCCTTTATAAAAGCTTCCTGGTTCATGAAGACTAAGTCCTGCATGATCCCCTCCATACGTCGGTGCATGTGGTGCGTAATTATTTTGGAAAGATAATTACAGTACACTATAGGCCTGAAGTACACTAGCGATGTCGCACCCTCTTTCTTTGGCACAAGCGTTAGGAAGGTGTAATTCAGCTCCTTCAGCAGCTTCCCCTCGGTGAAGAACTCCTGGACCGTTTCAAGAACCGGAAACTTGAGCATATTCCAGTATCATTTGTAGAATCTACTGCTAAAACCATCTGGCCTGGGGCTTTGTTGGAATCCGCCTTCATAATAATAGCCTCCACCTTCTCTATAGTAATAGCGGCAAGTAGTAGGCTATTCCCATAGGGTGTCACCAACCTCTTTGGAATTATATCCAAGAACGTAGACAGATAGTCAATTTGAAAATATAACTCAGAGTAATACCTGACAGCCTCTTCTTGGATTTTTGACGGCTCCTCCACCAGATTACCCTCTGTATCGAGCAGCCAAGAAATGTTGTTCCTATAATGTCTGGTCCGAATGACATCATAGAAGAACTTGGAGCATCGGTTACCATCCTTAAGCCAGGAGCATTTAGCCCACTATGTCGTAATTATCTCCTTCTGTAGACGTAAAATATTGACTTCCTCGATCAGCTCCTTCTCTCTAGCAGCTAGGTCTCCGCTCATCATGTCAGATTGTATGGAATGTTGGATGGCCCGGAGTTCTGTATCTTTTTCTTCTAGTGAGGGCTTGGGTAATCCCTTTACCCATCTTCGGATAGCCTTTTTCATGTGTTTGGGCAAATGCACCATACGATACTGAGCTGTACCCTCCTGGTGGCTAATAAGACCCTCCGAAATAGCCTCCAAGTAACCCTCTAAGAGATACCAGCTGTTGTTGTACCGGAAGGGGCACATCTTCCCAGTAGGTCATTCTGTGAAGCCAACCCTAATGGGGGAGTGATCGCTCGTCCCAGCAGCCAAACCCTCAGCCGTAGAATTGGGAAAGCGATAGAACCACTCCCCGTTGCCCAGAGCTCTGTCCAATTGACACGCCACCCTGTTACGGATAGCTTTGTTATGTCAGGTCCAGATATGCCCCGAAAGCGATAGTCCCTGAAGCCCCGCCTGAAGAAGACATCTCTGGAAGTCATACAAGATCGAATCTGGAACCGGTCTGCCACCCACCTTCTTTCCTTTGTGAAGAAGGCTATTGAAGTCGCCCATCAGAAGAAGCAGAAGATGTGAGGAGTTAGCAGCGGTCGCTACTCTGGATATGTCACTCCACAGGACCTTCCGATGCCGCCTGTCGTTGTGGCCGTACACCGCTTCCAGCAAGAACTGAAAGACACCCTTATTCGTGAAGGAGATGGCAATCAGCAGCTTCAACATCAAGATCATATTCCCTTCCCAACTCTTGGAATTCTATCTAACCCATATCCTCGTCATGTCGCAAAGTTCTAAGTTGTGGAACTGAACCCAATGAGCGGGGGTCCGTCGGGCAAGAGTCTTTTTGCCTTTAATCTTGGTCTCCAGCAAGACAGATATGTCATATTGCTCTCTGTGTAAGACCTCGCATATCTTCCTCTATCTTTCTAAGGAACACGTGCCCCTCACGTTCCAGGCGATTACCATGATTAATTATTAATGGAGAGGTTCCCCTGTACGTCTCCTGGACTGGTACCCGAGGGTGGTACCACATCCGTCGCGGTCATATCCTCTGCTATCCCAAAAGAAAGGGCTCGCTGGATTGTTGCATGTGAGAGCATCAGAGTCCAAGTTGAATTGTCCACACATAGTGCCTCACCCCTGTCAGAGGAATGTCATCCCTTCCTTGGAGGACCATCTCATAGCGGTCCAGCACATCTCTTCCTGCTGTAAACTCTCTCCTCGGTAGATCTGCCATCTCCACGCTCATTTCACCCCGAAGCCACCATGCCTCTTGTGACCATGCTTCTATGTGCCAAGAAGGTGACCATAGTCCCACTAGGCTGAACTAGCTGGGGTGAGGAAGTCAGACTCAGCCCCTAGCCTCCTCCATCGGCCGATCCCCCTCATGCATGATGTCCTTAGCTCTTTCATATCCAGATAGAGTCTCCATCACCCGTGATGGGCCAGGCTCCTCAGTGGAAGCCAAAGTCTGCCCTGACTTTGGTCCTCCAGACGGGCATGAACTGTCCAGGTGCTCAAAGCAAGAACGATGTGAACAGATTGGGGGAAGCCATTCGTACTCTACCTTCTGGATTAGAATCTCTCCAAAAGAAACTTCATACTCTAGTAAACTCGGCAACTCCCCGCCAGCACTGATCTCAACGAATATTTGGGCGTACATCAGCCTTGATCGAAAGGCTGTAGCATCATCAGCCTTAATCAGTTTGCCCACCAAGCTGGCCAGCCTCATGAGCAATAGAATACTCCAGAACCGTACAGGAAACTCCAAGAAGCGTATCTAAACAGGGATGGCATTTAGGACTTCCTTCTTACATCTCAAATTAGGATTCTACTCTTTCTGAATAATCAACCTACCATCAAACGTCCACAGCCCTCCTTACAGGATCCTGGCATATAGGCTTGTTGTATGCAGGAAAGCTCTTTCTTGCTGGAGTCATAATACATATGGAGATATTTTTCAAGAAGTGAAAAAAGCTGAAGATGTGGTCCTGACTGCTGAACTCAAACTTGAGGAGGATGACTCGCCTGAAAATAGAATCATGGTGGCGAAGGCCAAGGTGGAATCACAATGGTGATCGAAAAACTATTGCCAAAACTATAAGCTCCATTGATGGTGATCGAAAAACATGATACTTTCATGATTGTGTTTCATTCAAACGAAAGAAACTTTGAATTCATTATGTTGCTCTAGACAATAGGAATCGCATCACTGATGTCAAGGATATTCAGATTCATGCATTGGAGTATTTTTCTAGCCAATACCAGAGAGGTGAAATTGAAGATGATGAGGAGTTTGTCTCATATTCCTGTTGTTCTTACTGATGAAGTGTAAACCCCCTAAATTTCTACTACGATTTTTTTTTAAAATATAAATAATTTGGTATTGATTTTATACTTCGGATTTGTATGTCGCATACAAGTTTGTATTCGTCGAATTGTACATCGCGTGCGAGTTTACATTTCGTATTTGCTCGTCGAGTGCGAATATGTGCGAGATACATATTTTTAGAAAACATGTTTCATTTTATAGAAATATAGCTTTCAAATAATATATGATAAATAAATTATTTGCTGGAAGTTGTAAAAGGAGTCACAATGGGTTTTTTTTCCAAAAACCGTATATTTGTATTATATTTTAATAAGGATTATTTATTTTGATATTCAAATATTAGTAATGTAGAAAAACTATTATTTTATGAAAATATGCTATGTGTGTGCGAGTGACAGGAAATATATTTCATGACCACTTTGAATTTCAAAAACTAATTATAAATTTTATTCTATTTATGAAAATGGCATTTCAATATTTAAACAATTATCATGAATTTCGAAATTAATTAATTACATTATTTTATTATTTGAAAAAGTTATTTGATATTTAGTTTGAGTAAATATTCGAATAAATACGATAAATTAGATTGGAAAAGATAATTTTGGATTTATCAGTTTTATCTTAAAATAGCTATCAAATTAATTTTTAAACCAATTTAAAATCGATGGAGATTATCCAACGAGGTTTAGAACAACTAATAATCCAAATCCATTTAGGACCACTACCTCCTATATAAGGAGAGACTCCTTTTGTTTTTCCTCCATAAATTCCACAAACATCACAACCACAACCCAACATGTGCATCGTGTCAGTGTCTCCGTCCCATCCACTATATCCATATTAGTACAAATACAATTATCCCTACCGTGTCTGACAAAGCCGGACACCGACCCATCCCGTGTCTCGTAGAACACGTATACAGACTCCATCCACCTCGTGTCGAGACACACCCCGGATACGACGGCAGCGATCATAGATCACCTTCACCCTATCCCAACCAACCCGCGACAGACCCGCCAAAGCCAGCATCACTACCACGGCTGTAGCCCCGTCACCTGACCACGCCCCAATAAACCATCACCGTGGCCGACTCGACACCCCACCCGCAACATCGCCATCCCCACAGCCCCCCCTCGCCACCGGAACAAACACCCCCATAGCCATCCTCATCCACAAACCCCATCTCCGCCATTTTTGACCACACCATTATCACCTCAACCACCTTCGCAACCACCAAGCCCCAATTTCGACCACCGACTACCACCACCACCGGGCTAATCCGGCACCCCCAGTCTCCATCGCCACCGCCACCACCAAAATTTCCAAAGAAGAAGACAAAACCCTAACCCTAAACTTACCTGGCCGCCAGCAACGTCGAGCCTCTCCCCAGATTCGCCGTGCCTGGCAACTGCGGTCCGCGGCCCGCTTCCTCCGTGCCATCGGGACGGTCCGTCGCACCACCGATAGTATAAACGAGCCGCCGTGCCTTCGTGAGCATGCCTCCACCCACGCTTCCTCCGGCGCCGCCTCCGTAGAACAAATGCCTGATGCCACCGCCTGAGCGCCGGAGATGTAAGCCCGCCTGTGCTCGAGACCCTGGAGTCGATCCCTCTTCCCTCGCGTCTCGTCGACGACGCCCGTTCACTCCCACTGGTAAGACCCCCTTCCCCTCTTCTTCCTTCTTCTCTCTCTTCCCTCCTCCTTCACTTCAGTACTCCTCTTCACTTTTCCTTTTCTCCTTGCTGAGTGGGTTCTCAGCAGAACCAAGTGAAGCAAGTTACTTTTGACATTATAATTTTTCTTTTTCTTTTTTCTTTTTTTATTATTAGCATTTCATTACAAACCGAGACTAGCAGCATATGTATACTAAATTACTATTATATCTTTAAATTAGTAGTCACTGTTACCAACACATTTCTATTACTAACATTAATATTTTTTGTATGTATATATATGAGTATATACACCATATATATTATGCTTATTATTTTCTAAATATCCATAGTATAAACATGTTATTAAAATATTATATTATCTAAAACAATAGCTTGACCAAAAATAATTTTTATCTTTTTGACATAATTCAGTTTAGCCAAAATAATATTTTTTTAGATATATTTAGAAAAATATATTTGATTAATAAATATATAGTTAAGTACCTTGACCCTATATGAAAATTTTGAATTGGATTTCAACACTAAAGTTTTATTCCTCGTGTGAAATTTTTAAATAAAGGTTTTGATATAAAATATTAGTATTTTCTAATTAAATCATTTTTGGAACTTTCAAGTACATACTACCTAAAAGTTTTTTTTTAAATATAGATACTACTTTGACAAACCTAGATTTTTGCCTAAAAACAATTTGTTACTTTAAGTATTATTCTAAAAACATAGTTTCCTCATAAAATATTTTTACAAATACTATAAATTTTTTTATAAATAGTATAAGTAGCTTTTACTCCAAATTCCACTTCAATTATCATCATCAAACATGACTAAATCATGCTTTCTATTTTATCACAAATTCGAACCTTACACAGCGACCTCGGTTATTGGACAAACATGACTTGTTGGATCATCGCACCACCCCGGCGACATACCAGACAAGATACCTTACCATATTTACTGCTTACATTTAGTTGCATTTTATTTCAGTTATTGTATCTATATTTCTCGTTTATTATTTTATTCTTGCATGTGGACTTAGAGTTAAGGGACTACCGTCAACTTAGTGTATCTCATTAAACTTGTCACGATCGTGATTGTGAGTATCATATAGAGGTCACTTATGTGTTGGCTGATCCACCGTACGCACGCGTAGGAATAACTGTCAATAGATGCATGTTAGAAGACTTGACAGTTATTAGGTATAAAACAGTGTTGTGGAAGTGACACGTGTTAGTGTATCATGGTTACGATGCATGTATAGTATCATTGGGGAAGAGGACAGCTATTAGCATAGGGGCTACATTTACTTTTAAACACATTTTGGGTCGATAGCGACTCGGATGAGCGCTACTTACTGCCTCGGGGCCGATAGCGACTCAGATGAGCGCTACTTACTGCCCATGGCCGATAGTGACTCGAATGAGCGCTACTTACTGCCACTCTTTATTTACTCTGCTGATCCTACAGCCCCTGCGTTAAACGTTGTCCTCAAAGTGCATATCACTTATACGGTTAGGGGCCCAGTTGTGTTGTAGTTTTATAGTACTTACAATTGCAGTTATAATGGCATGTTCTTCCTGTATCTTGTTAAGTCCCTCTGAGGACCTGGTAATTTCTCCAGGTGTATTTTGTGACTTTCTGCAGGTGCTCTAGCTAAGGCCATGACTTGCGCTCTATTCCGTCGAGATGTTGCTTTTGGATCGTCATCCCCTTCGCTCGACCAAATCACTTTCTTTATATATTTCTTCCCTTTTAAATTAGTTGGTAGTGGATTTGGCTCCGCCCAACGATTTTATACATGACAAACTCAAAGTTGCTTTTATATCAATTTATCTTCGTAGATGAAATTTAGTGTCTTGGCTTTCTACATTTTTCAGCTTATGTATACATACGAGCCTTTTATTTACTCGTATGTATACACCTGGCATGATACGTTTCTAGTCCTTCTATTTTGGGACTGGGGCGTTACATGTTTTGTGGTGGCCCATGTAGGTCGAGTTTACCACTTCGGTTACGTGACTGTACCGATGTGAGCCTGCATATAGGAATAGAGTTAGGATCTCATCCACGTACTTGATCTCCTCCCTTGACTCCATTTCGATCTTTCAATCAACTTCCTTGATTCGTCTCTTGCTAGAACTCCTCCTACCGTAATCTTATCCTTTAATGTCGGTTAGGAAGATGACTACACTGGTATATGCTCATAGGTCAAACACATGGATTACATGGACAATTGATATGCGTTGATTATTTGAGTTATAAAGGCATTTTTAACGTTAAGGATTAGTTAATTCCAAGTTAGGTAGTAGCGATATTACCGTCTTCAAAAGATTGTTAAAAAATTTACTACTAAGTGGTATACACAAGAGGATAGTAGAATTGAGAAAACCAATTGAATTAATTTTTGAGTTCTGAAATTGAAGGTCTTTTGGAAATATTTATGAGTTATTGAATTATAGCTACACATCTTTGGAGGGATATAAATTTGAATTGAAAGGGGTCTTAAATATGTTTATGTTGCAGTATAATTTACGATTGACCAAACTTTGAGGGTGATAAAATTTGGTAAATTTTTAGATTTAAACTTGTGTCGTATGACTGAGGATTATAAATTTATTTAGATTTTGAGTTTAAGGTTTCGATATTGGATATCAAAAAAAATTATGGTAAAAAAAGAGAAAAATGAATGAATTTGATTTTTGGAAGTATGTATGATTTGATAAAAATCATACATAGGATTATGGTTGATAAATGTATTAAAAAAATTTCTACTGGGTTTAGATTTGGACTTGTATGCTAAGAGTTATCTTGAGGATTATTTGAAAAAAAAGGAATTTGATGACCGATAGGATTATTTGGATATTGCGTTGTATTACAACTTTTGGGAAAAGTTACTAATGATATGATAAAAAGTTATTTTTAGATTGATTAAAGGAATTTACATTTTAAGTTATGATTATGATTGGACGAGTTAGAATGAATAGAAATTTGGTAGATTATTTTTCGAGAAATTCTTATTAAGAAACTTTGTGAAAGCTCGAGGTCAAGAAGTTAGACATAATGGTAGACAACCAAGATAGCCCTAATGAGATAGAGTAGTCCACATTAATTGCCATATCACTCGTGACCATGATAGTTGTATATACTCAAGTGTAGTTGGCCATCTACCAAACTAGGTGACTTTACCTTAATCTTGACTTACCCGTCCTTCCCTCAATCTAGACCTTTTACCGTGACCGTCTAATCGTTAGAACTGTACCTTGATCATACCCCAACTAGGAGACTATCTTCACTCTAGAAACCTTGTCCCTAACTTATTTTACTTTGATCTAAAGATTCCTTAATTATCTTTATTTTATGCTTTAACTTGATCCTTTTTATTTTGTTTGCATTAATTAGCACCTCATGAACACCCGCTTCTATTTTGATCATTTGGTGCCCCCTATCTTGACATTGATATTTGGAGCACGAGATCAGCTGTTACCTTCCAACAAATCTCATATGCAAGACCTAGACGAGCCTACCTTCATGTAGACATATCATGTCTCACTCAAACACGTTCCCTTGTACTTTATTTTTAGGATACGACTTTTAAGTCAAAATAGCTAGCTATAAACCCTACAATAATATTATTGTCCTAACTAAACTTCGGTTAGAGAATGAATCTTGACTCAATTCTTTCGACCCTATATATGATTGTGATCTACTTAATTCTTTAAAATGCCTAACTTTGTGCTTATCTTGATTTCTTAAACCTTGTCCATTTATTTTCGTACCTTATCTTGAATTGCTAAGACAAATAACACATTATACCCTTCATGCAATATTAGCGACCCTTATGTATTGTCCAACCCTTTACTACGACCATTGAACCTAACCAAATTTTCTTCCCAATTATTTTTCTTCCCTCATTGAGGAATTTTAATAAACTCCTTCATGATTCATGCAACCTTGTTCTTATATGATTCCCTTATGCAAAGATGAAATTTGATCATAACATCCTTTGGTTGGAAGATGGTTAGATTAGAAATTTCCTAAAGAAGGGTTGTGGTAAAGTTGAATAAGATGATTGAATATATATAAGTAGAAATTTGTGGAAAACTCTATTAGGCAGAGTACATTTTATGATCTAATGAGAGCATATTTATTGATCGACAATTAGGTTCTTCGTGGTAATCTATCGATAGGAAAATTGTGAGATGATAAATAAAGTATCTAAATAATCCAGGGAGAGTGTAATTTCTTAAACTCTTAATAATTAAAAATTTAACCATGTGATGAATGTTAATATAAAGGTCATATTAAGTGAGACTGGTTTTACTCTTGAATGGAGAAATTTTAATATAAATTCTCAAAAGGAAAAAAAAATTGCATGAGAAAATTGCTTGACAGAAAATATGAAGGAAGAAGAGTATTAGAGATTTATTGAATTGAACGTTTGGACTTAGCAAGGATTTTACGATTATGAATATAGTTCATATTAAGGTAACCTTGATTATAACTTCGACTAATTGATTTACTGCGACTAATTTTTTTTAAGAAGATTAGAGCTTGAGGAAAGGTATAAATATGTTGAAAAACGAAGATTGCAGATTTATTAAAGTTAAAATTTCATGACTTATTAAATTTCTAATTATGTGAGATCACATATGAGAAACATATTTTAAGGAATCAATTGTTTGTGAGTTGAATAAACAGCAGTTTGGAGGTTGATATATACAGGAGTATGCGTCAAGAATTTTAAGTAGTATTTGAGGTTCTTTAAGGATAGTTATCAAATCTAATTGAGGTATATATATATATATATATATATATATATATATATATATATATATATATATATATATATATATATATATGTAGGAGGAAAAAAATATGTAGGAAGAAGTATATTAGAGATTCGTTGAATTCAAATATGTTGAACTTGTTGAATTTGACGGTGAAATATTGAAGGAGATATATGCATACATTTTGGAATTCAAGTGTGCGAGGTGAATGATCGAAGTAAATAAAGAGGAAAAGAAAGTTTTGGAATATAAAATTTAGGATAAAACAAATGGAAAGAGTGAATATGGCTAATTAATAAGGGCGATTTGAGATGTTAACTATATTGAAAACACGCAATAAAGCATTGAATCGAGTATGTTGATCTAATAAACAAAAATTTAGATTGGAAGACTATTACCTATTTGAGGAGCTTGCACATCCATAGAACAAATGACAGTGAATGATGGATTATGGACATCGAGGGGTTGTCATAAGCATAATCATACTAGAATCGATTCTTCCCTAGTCATCCAACTGGTCTATTATTATTGAAATGTCGTTCGCCGCCTTGTCTAAATATTGTGATTGCCTTCTCGTGCCATAAGGACAAATTTTTTATCGATAAAACTCCTTCTACCTCCTCAACCCTACCTACCATATCTATCCCTAAATTTCGAGGACGAAATTCTTACAAGTTGGGTAGGATGTAAAACCCCTAAATTTCTACTACGATTTAAAAAAAAATTGGTATTAATTTTATACTTCGAATTTGTACGTCGCATACAAGTTTGTATTCATCGTATTATACGTCGCGTGCGAGTTTGCATTTCATATTTGCTCGTCGAGTGCGAATATGTGCGAGGTATATATTTTTAGAAAACATGTTTCATTTTATAGAAATATAGCTTTCAAATAATATATGATAAATAAATTATTTGCTGGAAGTTGTAAAAGGAGTCGCAATGGGTTTTTTTTTCCAAAAACCGTATATTTGTATTATATTTTAACAAGGATTATTTATTTCGCTGTTCAAATATTAGTAATGTTGAAAAACTATTGTTTTATGAAAATATGTTATGTGTGTGCGAGTGTCATGAAATATATTTCATGACCACTTTGAATTTCAAAATCTAATTATAAATTTTATTCTATTTATGAAAATGGCATTTCAATATTTAAACAATTATCATGAATTTTGAAATTAATTAATTATAATATTTTATTATTTGAAAAAGTTATTTGAAATTTAGTTTGAGTAAATATTCGATTAAATATGATAAATTAGATTGGAAAGATAATTTTGGATTTATCAGTTTTATCTTAAAATAGCTATCAAATTAATTTTTAAACCAATTTAAAATCGATGGAGATTATCCAACGGGGTTTAAAAATACTACTAATCCACATCCATTTAGGACCACTACCTCCTATATAAGGAGAGACTCCTTTTGTTTTTCCTCCATAAATTCCACAAATATCACAACCACAACCCAACATGTGCATCGTGTCCGTGTCCCCGTCCCATCCACTATATCCATATTAGTACAAATACAATTATCTCTACCGTGTCCGACAACCCCGGACATCGGCCCATCCCGTGTCTCGAAGGACACGTATACAGACTCCATCCACCTCGTGTCGGGATACACCCCGGACACGACGACAGCGATCACAGATCACCTTCACCGCATCCCGACCAACCCGTGGCAGACCCGCCAAAGCCAACATCACCACCACGGCCGTAGCACCGTCACCCGACCATGGCCCTAACAAACCATCACCGTAGCCGACTCGACACACCACCCGCAATATCGCCATCACCACAGCCACCCCTCGCCACCGGAACAACCACCCCCATGGCCAGCCTCATCCATAAACCCCATCTCCGCCATTTCCGACCACCCCATCATCACCTCAACCACCTTCGCAACCACCAAGCCCCAATTCCAGCCACCGACTACCACCACCACCGGACTAATCTGGCACCCCCAGTCTCCATCGCCACCGCCACCACCAAAATTTCCAAAGAAGAAGACAAAACCCTAACCCTAAACTCACCTGGCCACTGACGATGTCGAGCCTCTCCCCAGAACCATCGCTCCTAGCTACTGCGGTCCGCGGCCCGATTCCCCCGCATCGTCGGGACGGTCCGTCGCACCGCCGATAGTGTAACCGAGCCGCCGTGCCTCCATAAGCATGCCTCCATCCACGCTTCCTCCGGCGTCGCCTTTGTGTAACAAACGCTCGACGCCACCGCCTGAGCGCCGGAGATGTCAGCCCGCCTGTGCTCGAGACCCCGGAGTCAATCCCTCTTTTCCCGCGTCTCGTCGACGTCGCCCGTTCACTCCCGCTGGTAAGACCCCTTCCCCTCTTCTTCCTTCTTCTCTCTCTTCCCTTCTCATTCACTTCTGTACTCCTCTTCACTCTTCCTTTTCTCCTTGCTGAGTTGGTTCTCAGCAGAACCAAGTGAAGCAAGTTACTTTTGACGTTATAATTTTTCTTTTTCTTTTTTATTTTTTTATTTTTAGTATTTCATTACAAATCGAAACTAGCAGCATATGTGTACTAAATTACTATTATATCTTCATATTAGTAGTCACTGTTACCAACACATTTATATTACTAACATTAATATTTTTTTGTATGCATAGATAGGAGTATATACACCATATATATTATGCTTATTATTTTCTAAATATCCATAGTATAAACATGTTATTAAAATATTATATATTATCTCAAACAATAGATTGACCAAAAATAATTTTTATCTTTTTGACATAATTCAGTTTAGCCAAAATAATATTTTTCTAGATATATTTAGAAAAATATATTTGATTAATAAATATATAGTTAAGTACCTTGACCCTATATAAATTTTTTGAATTGGAATTCAACCCTAAAGTATTATTCCTCATGTGAAATTTTTAAATAATGGTTTTGATATAAAATATTAGTATTTTCTAATTAAATCATTTTTGGAACTTTCGAGTACATACTACCTAAAAGTTTTTTTTAAATATAGATACTACTTTGACAAACCTATATTTTTGCCTAAAAACAATTTGTTACTTTAAGTATTATTCTAAAAACATAGTTTTCTCATAAAATATTTTTACAAATACTATAAATATTTTTACAAATAGTATAAGTAGCTTTTACTCCAAATTCCTCTTCAATTATTGTCATCAAACATGACTAAATCATGCTTTCTATTTTATCACAAATTCGGACCTTACACAGCGATCTCGGTTATTAGACAAACCTGACTTGTTGGATCATTGCACCACCCCGACGACATACCAGACAAGATACCTTGCCATATTTACAGCTTACATTTAGTTGCATTTTATTTCAGTTATTGTATCTATATTTTTTGTTTATTATTTTTTTCTTGCATGTGGACTTAGAGTTAAGGGACTACCGTCAACTTAGTGTATCTCATTAAACTTGTCACGATTGTATCACGAGTTGTGTGTAAGTTGTGAGTATCATATAGAGGTTAATTGTGTGTTGGTTGATCCCCCGTACGCATGCGTAGGAATAACTGTCAATAGATGCATGTTAGAAGACTTAACAGTTATTAGGTATAAAACAGTGTTGTGGAAGTGACACGTGTTGGTGTATCATGGTTACGATGCATGTATAGTATCATTGGGGGGAGAGAACAGTTATTAGCGTAGGGACTACATTTACTTTTACACACATTTTCGGCCGATAGCGACTCGGAGTGCTACTTACTGCCCCGAGGCCGATAGTGACTCAGATGAGCGCTACTTACTGCCTATGGCCGATAGTAATTCGGATGAGCGCTACTTACTGCCACTCTTTATTTACTCTGCTGATCCTACAGCCCCTGAGTTGAACATTGTCCTCAAAGTGCATATCACTTATACGGTTAGGGACCCAGTTGTGTTGTTGTTTTACAGTATTTACAATTACAGTTGTAATGGCATGTTCTTCATGTATCTTGTTACGTCCCTCTGAGGACCTGGTGATTTCTTCAGGTGTGTTTTGTGACTTCCTACAGGTGCTCTAGCTAAGGCCATGACTTGTGCTCTATTCCGTCGAGATGTTGCTTTTGGATCGTCATCCCCTTCGCTCGACCAAATCACTTTCTTTGTATATTTCTTCCCTTTTAAATTAGTTGGTAGTGGATTTGTCTCCGCAAACGATCGTATACATGACAAACTCAAAGCTGCTTTTATAACATTATTTATCTTCGTAGATGAGATTTAGTGTCTTGGCTTTCTATATTTTTAGCTTATGTATACATACGAGCCTTTCATTTACTCGTATGTATACAAATGGCATGATACGTTTTTAGTCCTTCTATTTTAGGACTGGGGCGTTACATGAAGACAATGCAATGTTAGTTTAATCTCCTGTTGTCACTTCCGTTTTCTGTTATACGTATTTTCAGTATACGTGTACGGATTCTCGATCCGTATTTTGACTTGTCTAGCATGGTAGATTTGTTCTTAGTTTAGTTTGGCTTGGTTTAATTTGGTTTGATTTGGGTGAAGATGGTTCATCATGATTGAACTCCCTTTATAACCCAATCCCCTTTTCTCTCTCCTCCTTTATTTTTATTTATTTCCCTCATCCACTTTCTTCTTCATTAATTTTCTCCCAAACCCTTAGGCAAGTGTCATCTTGCTTCATGGAGGAACTCTATTTTATTTGTTTCATTGTCTTCCCTACAATCTTCTAAGACTATTTAGTACTTAGCATTTTTTGGTTTTGAAAGATTAATTCTTGTAGATCTAAGTTTTCTTAAATCTTTGTTTTTTGGGGTTTTGATCTATCAAACTTCTTTATTTTCAAGTTTTGATTGTTCTATGTTGTAGAGAATTTGATTTTACTCAAAATAGACTCTTGAAAATCCGAATTTCGATTTGTTTTGAGTGATTTGTGAACTTGGAGAGTTCATGGGTTCCATGAACTCATCTTCTCGGGTTGGAGAAGAAGAACAGTGTGGGCGCATAGCATTTTATGTGCCCACAGTAGCTTCAGCCTTGGGAACATAGCCTTTTATATGCGCCCAAGCTCTATGCCCTCTTCTGCTTAGGCGCATAGCTTCTATATGCACCCACAGTTCTTTCAATATGGGCGCATAGCCTCTATATACGGCCAAGTGCACCCATGTTCCCTACTTGGACGCATAGTTTTCCTTATGCACCCACTTGTCATGAAAAGATGGCCTCCAAACTTATCTTCCAAGTACACCCTGACTCCACCCTGTGGGCGCATAGCTATTGTTATATGCCCATTTAGCCAGTAAAGATAGTCTCCAGACTTATCTTCAAATGCACCATGTCTCACTCATGTGGGCTCATGCATGTGGGCACATAGACCATGGGTGCATGCATGTGGGTGCATAGACCATGGGCGCATGCACTCTTTGGTGCATACCTTCCATAGCATATGCTCTACATGATGCATTTAGGCTTGGGCGCATGCATGTGGGTGCATACCCCTGGGCGCATACTCTTCATGTCACCCCATTGACCCCTTGTGCCTTCTCTTACAATTATCCATGTTTATCCCCATGGTCCTTAGTGTGAGTTGTGACTTTGCTTGTACTCTTTACTTAACTGGACCTATAATATTATTTTCTATTTTGCACATGTACTCTGAGCTTTAACACGATCTTGGTATGGCACGTACACTCTCTAATAAATCCTTGATAGTGGCTCGCTGTGGTGCACTTACATGAACACGACATGATAATGTGACTTTACTTGATAACTTTTGATAGTGATCCGTCGTGGTGCACTCTTGACAAGCAACATGACATGAAATAATCTTGATAGTGTCCCGCTGAGGCGCACTCTTGACAAGTAATCTTGATAAGTAATCTAACATGATAAATCTTGATATGCTGTTGCGACGGCTATCTTGACTTGCTAAGTAACTCTTGTCTTGACACCGTGGGTGTTTGTGCTTGTATAAGCTATATGTCTCGTCTTGCATCATGCCTAGGACATGGATTCCTGGTTACCATGGTCAGGGATTCGTACTGAATCTGACTAGGTTAACAACGAGATTGATCAAGTAGTTCATAGTAAGATTCCCTACTCGCAGGCAATCCCGTTATCTGGGCACTTTAATTGAACTTGTATCCTGCCGTCGAGTAGGGCACATTTCCAGTACGCTATCATGTGTTGCACCACCAAGTCACCTAATCCAACTCTCTCAACTTGCAACTGGATAACCTGGATTATGTCTGCAGGGCTTGTGGCTGTTGGAACAGCTCAATGCATCTTGTTAGTAACTAGGCTTGTGATAACCTTAGTTAGTTAAAATATCAAGTCGTACTCATTGCTTGGCCGTGATTGATGGATGGAGTCCAGTCTAGTCTTGTCTAGATAGTGCCAGTCTATGATTACTTCAGCACGTTACTGTTTATGCTTTACCTTATCGATAATCGGTCAGAGACTAAGCTCTGTTCAGGTGAAGGGTTACAACTCTGGCCCTTATTTGGTTTACGAGTTGTAACTTGGTAACCGGAGTAGTTTCTTAGTTATCTTATTGTTTATCTCCTGAATTCTTAACTCTAGGTTTTTTTGTCATTATTATGCCGTGTGATCTAACATGCTGGTTTTAGTTCTTAAGTGAAGCCTCCCTTGTGGCACTTGCTCTTTCTGGGGTCTGACCCAGCTGGTTTTGTATAGGCAGATTTCGGAGTAGCTCTCGAGGATCTTCCAGTCTTCCAGCCAGATGGTGAACACTAGACGCAACCCTGGCAACGAGTAGGTTTTATTTTGCTCTTCCACTCTATTGTAAATTTATTCTTTTGAGGCGTTTAGCCGCCGAGCAAGTGTTAGCTCGTGTTGAATTCACATTCCTATCTGCCTAAGGGCTGTAACAAGATTGACAAATCCTAGGGTTGATCATGTATGACTTAAACTCTTGCTAGTCTTCGTATTTTGTATGACTAGCTTCATGATTATCTAAATATGCAATGTTTGGGACGCCTTACCTTGTATGTCTGATGATCTACCGTCTTATTATATTACTTGCTTGCTTGAGATTGAGATACTAGGCTTGTTCTTGACCATAAGAGACTGTTGGCTTGTAGATAAACCCTCATACATCTAGACAGCCGTGATCGTATTACGAGGTGGAATTCATTTCAATGTATGTAGCTGGCTGTGCCTGTCCTCTGCTCTCCAGTATTCTGGTTCTGGAGCATGACACTTACTTCTAAAGAATTATTTGAGACTATTAAAAGTATGAATACCAATAGTGCAGCTGGACCCGATAGATTTAATGCGCTATTCTTCCTCTCCTGTTGGGATACGGTCAAGGAAGATGTACTTGAAACTATGAGCTTGTTTATAGATGGGTTCTCCTTACCACATTCCATAACTAACACCTTCTTTCTACTGATTCCTAAAGTCAAGCAGCCCGTTTCTCTATCGGATTACCATCCTATCAGCTTGTGTAATGTTATCAATAAGATTATTTCCAAGCTCCTCGCTCGACGCTTATCTACAGTTCTTCCTCGAATCATCTCTCACGAACAAAGTGGTCGAGATATTATAGATAACATAATTCTTGCTCATGATCCAAATTGAATTACAAACATAGAGGAGGAAATGTGGCTATAAAGCTGGATATGATGAAGGCCTAGGATAGATTAGATTGGAGATTTCTTTTAAAAGTTTTTTGTCGATTTGGTTTTGTAAACAAATGCGACATCACTCTCAGGTTAGTGAACAATGTCTGGTATTAGCCTATGATTAATGGTGAAATAACTAGTTTTTTTAGGCTTTCAGGGGAGTTCGATAGGGTGATCCCATTTCGTTGGCTCTATTCATTATAGCGGCAGAAGCTTTATCGCAAAATCTCAAGCATCTGTCACCCCTAGTTTTCAAATTAGGGGTATTTTTATCATTTTTCAAGTTTTATAATTTTTAGGAATTTTTATTTATTTTATGTGATTTTTTGGGATTTATTTGGTTTGGTTTGGATTTTATCCAATTCGGACTCAAATTGGAGACCCGGGTAGCCTGGACCCTAGTGGGACCTCCATACTAGCTGGACTTAGCCCACATGCCATCATAATTAGGCTAGAAATCATTAACCCAACTTCCATGGCTTAATTAGTCAATATAGAGGCTAATTTAGTTAGTTAGAGTTAAACCGAAACGAACCGAACCAAACCGAATTCAATTAGAACCAAACCAAGTCTAATGGGTGGAGGGTTATTGGATCCTACCCAACCCAATAACCCCCACATGGCCGGCCACTAGAGAGCACCCCCCCTCTTTCTTCTCCATTAAGAAATATCTCTCTCTCTTCCAAAAATCTTTCTTTCCAAGCTCTATCTCTCTCTCTCCAAGAACCTAATCTAGGTAAGCCATTAAATCCTCTATTTATTGCTCTTTGCTTTTAGTGTCTTCACAATAATTAGAGAGGATGAAATTCTCTATACTTTGTCCCTAAATTTTGTAGGTTTCCTAATAATCTAGGTTAAGGTTTTATTTGGGGGTTATTTATATATTAAGTGGTATATATATATATATATATATATATATATATATATATATATATATATATATATATATATACATATATATATATATATATATATATATATATATATATATGTAAAAAAAAAAATAATATGTGGTATTGGTATATATGTATTTGTGTGTGTGTGTAGGGAATGGTGGTTGTGGTGTTGTGTCATGAGAGTGGTGTGAGAGTGTGAGTGTGCTTGTGTGAGTGTGTGAGAGTGTGAGTGTGTGTTTGTGGGAGGGGGTGTGTGTATGTATTTATATATATATATATGTGTATGTGTGTTTATATATATATATGTGTGTGTATATATATGTATATAGAGGAGTGTGTGTTTTTAGAGATAGATATATGGATTTAGATTATATAAATGTGTATGTAGATATATATATATGTGTATGTATATATATATATATATATATATATATATATATATATAAAATATATATATATATATATATATATATATATATATATATATATATATATATATATATAAAGAGAGAGAGAGCGCGAGAGAGAGAGAGAGAGAGAGAGAGAGAGAGAGAGAGAGAGAGAGTAGAGATGAAGAGGAGAAGAGGATGAAGAAGAATGGGAAGCTGCAGCAGCAGCAGCTGCTTGCAACAGCAGCAGCAGCATTTGCCAGCAGCAGCAGCAGCAGTAGCACATGTTCCCCCCCTTTTAAGCCCCTATAAGCCCCATCTAACCCCTTAAACCCCCCCTTATATGTATATATATGTATATATATATAGATATGTATATGTATACATATATAGATAGGATTGATAGTTAGAAAGAAGTTTAGAAAGAAGAATTAGAAGAAGAAAGGTTAGGAGGAGAGGAGAAATAGTAGAAGAGTTTGAAGAGAAGTAGAAGGAAGAAATAGAGAAGTTAGGAAAGGAATGAGGAGAAGATAAGAAGAGAATAGGGAAGGGGAATAGGAAGTAGTAAGGAGGAGAAGAAGTAGAAAGGGGAGAAGAAGTTAGAAGAAGAAATTAGAGGAGAAATTAGAGTGAGAGATGGAAGGAGTTTTTAAGAGAAGTCGAGTTAGAGGGCGAATTTGAGCCCGGAGTATCGGAACGCGATGAAACTTGACGTAGGCCTAGGAAACGTGATTTAGATTTTTGCGGGTAGGCTCCCGAGTGGAAATCGGGGTCGTAGGGCGCCGGTATCGCGCCGTATCAGTGCGTATCTTGAAATATTCAAGATTTTGGCAACGGGCCGTAAGGTGGACTAGACGTCCACTTTACTTAGGTATCTTGGTAGGTAATATACCTATAGGCTAGTACCTTACTACCCTGGGAAGATCGGGTCAAAATATCAAGCGTAGGTAGGCTAACTAGATAATCGCCGAAGGTAGAATTTTACCCTTTTTTAAGAGTAAAATAGGGAATTGGCCCATGGCCAAGATTTGAGTTTCTAAGTCCAAGATAGACTTGGATATGGGTTGTGGAGGTTGGTAATGGGTAGAAATAGCCGTCTAGACCTAGTCTTGACCCCGGTTGACCACGGTTGACTTTTTAGACCAAAAGTCAACTATGGGTCAACACTTTGCCCAATTTAGTTCCAAATTCCATTAGACTTGTGCAGTTGACCAAAAGTTAACTGTTAGTCACCAGTGGCCTAGAGTTGACCTAGGGTTAACTAGAGTTGACCATGGTTGACCAGAGTTGACCAGTTGACCAAAAGTTAACTGTAAGTCAACCGTTGACTCAAATCGACCTAGATTAATTCCGTTTGACTTGCATTGACCCAATATGACCTAACTAGACCTAATGCGACTTAGGTTGACCTCGTACAGTCTAGTTTGACGTGTCTTGACCTAGAATAACTTAAATAGGGTTTAAATTGATTTGACTTAATACCTAAACATAGTATTGATACGCCTTGTTCTCTATAGGTCCTCGAGACGCTGCATTTGCTCCGGTTGACGTACCATATCATATTTTAGGCGAGTACATTCTCTGACACTTTTCCAATTTACGATAACTGTTATAATTCATGTGATTAGTGTAGATATGCTTGTTCTCGACACATTGGTCACACGGATTGGTATTCATGGATCCCGATATGAGATGTTATTCCTCGTTATCTTGGTATATCCTGTGCAAGCCCCTTGTAGCTCTTGTGCAGTATATGGACACCGATTCTCGAGGAGACTTGCTCCCTTCTCGTGGAATCCCGTGTCGTAACGTGTCTTGCTTGGATCCACTCTACCAGTCGGGGACGGGGATTACTAGTGTAGATGTGTGATCATTATCCACCTTGTTATTCTTGTAGACCTTGTGAGTGTTAATCATACACCCCACGTATGATTAACCAGGCCAGTAGACCTTGTGCAAGACCCAAGCCGGCCACATGTCATAGCTAGTATTCACACACCTAGAGATATGATTCTTGATTCTTTGTACATGCTATGATCAGTTTACTTGCCTTGTTCTAGCTCTAGATTTACAGCTTACCTTGCCATGATATTCACATGTACATTCCATGATTTCCTTGTATATACTATCTATTTACAGTCTTGTAGCTTTTATTATATCTTGTGAACTGCTGTTAGTAGATTGTACTCGTTCCATCCTGACAGGATATGTTAAAAATATTACAGATGCAGACGAGGGAGACTATTCTACCTACTACGGTCCGGATGACGTAGTGGGCGTAGACTTGGAGACTTTAGTCTAGCAGGGCTTAGCTCCGCCTGACGAGACCTTACCACTTGCTTAGTTAGAGTAGGTCCTTTGTACTGGACATTATCTCCAGCTACTTTTGAGACTTTTATTATTATGGACTGTATTAG
The DNA here is from genome assembly GCA_029216955.1 of Iris pallida. Classification (NCBI taxonomy): domain Eukaryota; kingdom Viridiplantae; phylum Streptophyta; class Magnoliopsida; order Asparagales; family Iridaceae; genus Iris; species Iris pallida. The sequence continues at coordinate 3,272,340 of JANAVB010033620.1, read as the reverse complement.
AGACTTGGACTGTATATATTTTTGTGTTGGACTTGACAGGTTATTATTTTATTATCGTCTTGTTGTCTTTATCTTTCCATCTTTACTTTGTTATCATAGAGTCGTGATTGAGTACTCATATATATATTCATTGCTTGTCCTCCGTTCGGAGTTGACCATATTCTCGATAGGTTTTTGTTATATATATAAACTGTTCAGAGTAGAAAAATCTACAGTATTCCACGCCGATTTTTCGGTGAGGGCTGGGCGTTGTCGCGTCACGTGCCCTTTTAGCGGGTGCGGGTCGTGACACGTTTTAGTGGTAGCCCACGCAGGTCCTGAAGTCGCGATTAGTGCGATGTCATGGCGGCACTCGTCTTAGAGTGTTGACTACGAGCCTGTGTTACACATAGAAGGTAGTAGGTTAAGAGTGCTCAATCATAGTAGGATCTTTCTTGCTTATCTTGCTTACCGTCTTTGATATTGATTTACTGCATTCTAGCTGTCCTCCTTTGATATTGCCTTTATGTGCCATATTGATATCTTCTTTTCAATTTGTCTCCAGGATAGTGATGACTCATTCTCCTGGTGAGGAGCACGGGGAGACTGAGAGGTCTGCCACCTCTGGCGGGCAGGCTCCGGTCACCTCCCCTGCAGATGGGACTTCTGTTGGCGCTCTTGGAGGTACTCCTCCAGCTACCTCGATGACAGTCCCTCGGGTTGCGGGTGCTCTTTCCGTAGTGCCGGAAGCTGTCGTGGGTGCTCTTCCTCCTCCTGCACAGCAGATTCCTCCGCTAGTTGCAGACGTACTTCCACCTCCACCTCCTCTACCTACAGATATTGGGCAGATGCTTAACTTCCTCCAGCAGATACTGGAGACTCAGAGAGCCCAGATCGAGGCTCAGCAGAGGCAGACAGACACGATGCGTCAGGGCATGGAGGATGCCCATCAGTTGGCCCTTGCAGCCGTGGAGCAGAGGGCTCCTCATCCGGGGATGCGACTGAGGTACGGGGATATCTAGGACTTCAAGAAGCTCGGGCCCCGTGACTTTAGCGGGATCGAGGGTGTGGTCTATGTAGATGATTGGCTCGAGGATATCGAGCGGCAGATGAGGGCCTCCCACCTAGCTGACGACCTGAAGGTCGAGGCAGTAGGTTTGCAGTTGCTAGACATTTCACGCACCTGGTTCAGGAACGAGCCAGCCCTAGCTGGAGGGGGCCATACTTGGGTAGAGTTCAAGCTCCTCTTCAAGGAGAAGTTCTTTTCCCCTACGGACAAGATTGACTTGGTACGGCAGTTCCAGGATCTGCAGCAGGGCAGTCTATCTGTGGAGGAGTACGCAGCGGAGTTCGGCCGTCTGAGCCGATACGCAGAGTACATGGTTCGAGACCCAGAGATCAGGGCGAGCCGGTTCAGGGAGGGACTCGCATGGGATATCAAGCACCTCATTCCCTCCTTCTATGAGACGTATGCCCAGATCTATGTGGAGGCCCGCAAGGTAGAGCGGGAGTGGGGCTTGAAGCCCAAGAGGGAGCATGATCATTTCTCGGGGATTACTAGCAGCGCAGGGGCTGCTAAGCGCCCTCAGCTTCAGCATCGTTCTTTTTAGCATCACCAATCGCAGGTTCAGACCCGAGCACCAGTTCAGCAGCAGTAGGTACAGCACACTCAGCCGAGGCAGGCTCAGCATGGGGCTCCTTGCCACTTCTGTAAGAGGCCTGGTCACGTCTGGGAGGTTTGCCGAAAGAGGCTAGGTTTGTGCCTCTACTGCGGGGAGGCTGGACATCAGTTGAGGGATTGTCCTGGGAACCCTCGCAGGGTAGCCCGTGGAGCAGTAGCAGCTCAGGGGGCATCGGCATGAGTTTTTGCAGTACAGCAGAGGGGTCCGCTTCCGACCTAGCAGCAGCGGTTTGCACAGCACCACCAGCAGCGGGGTGTTCAGGGCAGAGCCTTTGCTCTTACAGCCGAGGAGATCGAGCCAGTCGCAGATGTAGTTATAGGTTCGGTTCTTCTTGATTCTTTTCCTGCCTTAGTATTGTTTGATTCAGGTGCTACGCACAGTTTTGTGTCAGTTTCTTTTGCACTTAGGCACAATATTATTGCTGAGTATCTTGGTAGGACTTGCAAGATTATGACTGGGAATGGCATCATCATAGTTAATAATATTTGTAAGGGGCGGAGAGTTTCTTTGAGAGGCCAGGAGCTGAGTGCGTGTTTGCTCGTAATGCCACTTCCGAGTTACGATGTGGTACTCGGTATGGATTGGTTGAGCATGTACCACACTAGCATCGATTGCAGAGGGGGCAGGATTCTATTTAGGCCGTCGGGAGAGCCGGATTATGAGTTCACCAGAGGTGCAGTGGAGCAGGGAGATGGATTCTGCGGAGCGTTGTTGGCGGGGCCAGTGTTGCCACATCTACTCATTGCAGAGTTCTTGGATGTCTTTCCCGAGGAGCTGCCCGGGATGCCGCCAGATCGTGATGTTGAGTTTTCTATAGACCTAGTGCCGGGCACTGAGCCTATCTCCCAGCACGTCTATAGAATCAACAACAGTGAGTTAGCAGAGCTGAAGAAGCAGGTCGACGAGCTGGAGGACAAGGGATTTATTCGATCTAGCTCTTCACCTTGGGGCGCGCCAGTTCTTTTTGTCCCCAAGAAGGATGGTACGGTACGTCTGTGTATTGATTACAGGGCGCTCAACAACCTTACCATCAAGAACAAGTATCCTTTGCCAAGGATTGATTACTTGTTCGACCAGTTGAGCGGGACGAGAGTGTTCTCGAAGATCGACTTGCGCACCGGGTACCATCAGCTGAAGGTGAAGCGGGATGACATTCTGAAGACTGCCTTTCGGACTCGCTATGGCCAGTATGAGTATACCGTCATGCCGTTTGGGTTGACCAACACCCCGGCGGTATTTATGAACTTGATCAATAAGGTATTTTATCAGTACCTTGACAAGTTCGTGGTGGTCTTTATTGATGACATCCTTATCTATTCGAAGATGCCAGAGGAGCACGAGGAGCACCTGAGGATTGTATTGGACACTCTCAGGAGGGAGCAGCTGTATGGGAAGCTGTCCAAGTGTGAGTTCTTCTTGGATCGCGTGGAGTTCCTAGGCCATGTTGTCTCTGGCGAGGGGATTTCAGTAGATCCGAAGAAGATTTCTGCGGTGGAGTCCTGGTCGACGCCGAGCTCAGTAGCAGAGGTTCGGAGTTTTCTGGGTCTGGCAGGTTACTACCGGAGGTTCGTACAGGACTTTTCCAGGATTTCCCAGCCGATGACCCGCCTTACCAGGAAGGACGAGGAGTTTGTTTGGTCCGGTGAGTGCCAGGCCGTCTTCGAGGAGCTGAAGGCGAGGTTGACTACAGCTCCTATCTTGACGCTGCCATCTGGATCTGGTGGTTATATGATCTACAGTGATGCTTCAGGACGGGGTTTGGGTTGTGTGCTTCAGCAGCACGGAAAGGTAATTGCCTATGCATCTAGGCAGTTACGTCCTCATGAGAGGAATTACCCTACCCACGATCTTGAGCTGGCAGCGGTCATCTTTGCTTTGAAGCTGTGGAAACACTATCTGTACGGAGAGCATGTGGAGATCTTGTCACCCTCATTTCCCGTATTTCTCGTATTTCGTATTTATACTCGTATCTTGATGTTTGGCATATATTTTTATTTTTCTCAAACTTGTGGGATTTCGATATTTCCCGTATTTTGGGTTTTGGCATGGCTCGGTTTTATTTAGATTGGTTCGGTTTTATGTGAGTTGGATCACCTTAACCTATGCTACCCCTCAACCCACCACAACTCACCCACTTTATAACCCCCACCTACCACTCTCTCTCCTCATAACTTCCACCATTAATTTCCTTCTTCTTCTTCTTCTTCTCCTTCCTCCACAACTCTCCTAACCATAGGCAAGTGCACCTTGCCACTTCATGAGAGCCCTATTTTCTTGGTTCATTTGCTAGATAGGACATGGTGATCAATATTAGAACTTGGTGTTTTATGATTTGAAGTCTCCTTTGCTCTAGATCTAAGTTATTTCTATTTTTGGATTTTGCATGGTTTGATCTCTTTAAGTTGGATTTTCATGGGTTTTGGTGTTTTCAAGTGGAAGAGCATTCAATTCTACCCAAGTTAGAACTTTGGAAATCTGGATTTGGAGTTCAGATGGCCAAGTTATGATGCTTTGAAGCCTTGGGTTCATCCATGGTGTTCTTGTTGTTTGGAGAAGACAGTGAGCAGTGTGTAGAGCTGTTTAGCTTACGCACCATGAGCTACGTGCGCTCTTTAGCATTGCGTACGCAGACTTAGGTACGCTTCCTGTTGGAAGCGTATCTCTCTCAGCGTGCGTGACTTTTCACCTACGCTGCACTCTGGCGTGCGTGACTTTTCACCTACGCTGCTCCCTGTAGCGTGCGTGACTTTTCATCTACGCTGCTCCCTGTAGCGTGCGTGACTTTTCACCTACGCTGCTCTCTCAGCGTGCGTGACTTTTCACCTACGCTGCTCTCTCAGTGTGCGTGACTTTTCACCTACGCTGCTCCCTCGAGCGTGCGTGACTTTTCATGTACGCTGCTCCCCTTGAGTGTGCCTTGATACGCAGACTTGAGTGTGCCTTGGTACGCAGACTTGAGCGAGCCTTGCGTGCGTGCTTTTGTGTGTACGCAGCTTCCCTGCGTGCGTGCTTTTGCACGTATGCTGCCCCTTGACCCCTTGCTTAATCCATTGGCTCTTAGAGTTTTAGTTTTATATCTTTAAGCTTGGCTCTTCTATAACCCTGTACTTTGATATTTTATTAGATATTTTATGCCCGTTTTATATCCTTACGTCTTTTATCATGAACTTGATTTTACTTAATATGTTTGGAATGACTATTGTACATGGCTTGGTATGACAAGGAACTAGCATAACACGACAGTGACCCGTAGTGGTGCACTCCTGACATGACCAACCTGACATGATAGTGGCCCGTCGTGGCGCACTCCTGACAAGTACCCTGACATGATTTATCTTGATAACTTGATAGTGGCCCGTGACGGCGCACTCCTGACTTGACATGACCTGATAACTTAGCTTGACCTGTCTTGACACCGTGGGTGGTTCTTTCTTGCTTGCTTGTTAAATCCACTTATCTAGTCTCGCATCATGTCTAGGATGGGACTCCTGAGTACCACGGTTAGGAGTACCTACTAAAATAGATTAAGGCTAATAACTAGAATAACACAGTAGTCATGAAGAGATGACACAGCTACATGCAATCCCGTTACCTGGGCGCTCCAGGGATTTGTAGCCTGCCGTCGAGTAGGGCGCATTTCCAGCACACTGTCAGGTGTTGCACCCTCTAAGTCACCTAAGGGTACATGCATCTCCTGGACGATGTACCCACCTGAATTCAACCCTAATCTTTCGTCCTGGGTAACCTGGATGGTCTGCAGGGCTTGTGGCTGTGGAACAATCTCACTGCATCTTGTTAGTAATTAGGCCTGTGATAACCCTAGTTAGTTAAAGTAGTAAGCCGTAGGATCTGCTTGGCCGTGATTGATTGAATGAGGTATAACCAGTCTAGTCATGTCTTGATCCCATGCAAGATTGCTTCCTGTCTTGATTACTTACATTACTTATCTTGCCGATAAATGGTGGGAAACCAAGCTCTGTTTAGATGAAGGGTTACAACCCCGGTCCTTGTTTGGTTTACGGGTTGTAACCTGGCTATCGGAATAGTTCCATAGTTATCTCGTCGTATATCATCCTGACATGTTTTCGTAATTTTAGTTTTAATATTAGATTTTTTGTACTGATTGCTGGCTTTTGTTCTTATTTCGTGGCCCCCTTGTGGCACTTGCTCTTTCTGGGGTTGACCCAGCTGGTTTTGTGTGGCCAGATTTCAGAGCAGCTCCCGAGGATCTACCAAGCTTCCAGCCCAATGGTGAACACTAGACGGAATCCGGGCCAAGAGTGGGTTTTCTATTTTGTTTCACTCACTCTATTGTAAAAATTATTCTTTTGAGGCATTTAGCCGACGAGCACCTGTTAGCTCGAAGCACTTTTACTTACTGTCTGCATACGGGCTGTAAACATGATTGACAAATCCTAGGGTTGATCATGTATGACTAAACTCTTGCTAGTCCTAACATTTTGTAATGACTAGCTTCATGATCAGCTGAATATGTAATATTTGGGACACCTTATTATTGTATATTTAATGATCATACATCTTGCGACTTTACTTACTTGTGGTGATTGAGACACTAGGCTTGTTCATGACCATAAGGGACTGTTGGCTTGTAGAAAACCCTCACATATCTAGACAGTCGTGACCGTATATCGAGGTGGTTTCTATTTCAATATACGTAGCTGGCTATGTCTGCTCCCGCTCTCCAGTATTCTGGTTTTGGGGCGTGACATGGTTTAAGTGGTGGCCCATGCAGGTCTTGTAAATCAACATGTGTGGGGGTTTACCAGATAGATGTCTTAATCAGTACTCGTCCTTAATCTCTGTTCGTATCCTCTGAATCCCTGGATTCTTGCCCTGATCCTGTGCTTATATCGTTGATCTGTCCTGGTCCTTTCCTTATTGTTCCCTGTGTCGTTTTCTTCAGCGGCACTGTACCTGGTCCTACCGATCGACGAGGTGGAGCACTTTCCGCAGATCAGCAGCAACCCGGAGATCAAGCCCAGCATTCTGGGGTAGCCTCCAGAGTTGTGCCTACGGGAGAAGAGTCACCAGTTCGGCCCGTCCAGTCCACAGAGCCAGATGATGGTACCTTAGTAGGCCTCATCAGAACCTTGATAGCTTCCCAGGATCGTCGAAGCGACGCCCTGCACCAGACAGTTCAAGATGCTTTGACCCGAGGCGGACATCCAGGGAACCAGGCGGCCAACAGTTTTAAGCGATTGAACCCTCCTTTCTTCGACGGCAGCGAGGATGCGATTGCCGCGGATGCATGGCTTCAGGATACCGAGCTGATTCTGGAAGCAGCCAGGATACCTGAGAATGAGAAGGTGGCGGTGGTACGCCTGCAGTTGTTGGATTTAGCTCGCAATTGGTGGGTGGCACAGGCCATGGGATTAGTAGCACCCATTGCTTGGGCAGTGTTTAGGGAGAGATTCAAGACAAAGTACTTTGATGCTGTGGCTCGGTACGACCTGCAGACCAGATTTACCAACTTGAAGCAAGGAGGCAGGACGGTCGATGGTTATGCGACCGAGTTTTCTAGGCTGAGTAGGTTTGTCCCCACCTTGGTGGCAACCGAGCTCGATAGAGCCCAGCGGTTCCAATAGGGGCTGCATTTGGAGATCTTGTTGGCGGTTGAGCAGTTCGAGCAACAGACGTTCGATGCGGTCTTGAGAGCAGCTAGGAGGCATGAGTATACCTCCCAGAGGATCGTGGATAGGACCAGAGGTAGGAAGCGGTCCCATAGTCAGATGCACCAATCATCAGCTCCAGCCCCGACAGCTAGAAGTTTGACCATTGGGACTCCGAGGCGGGCAGCCTCAGTAACGTCGGTTCAGCATTCGACCCCGACGTACCCGCAGCAGTAGAAGCAGAAGCAGACTTCCGCGATGGGATATTCTCATTGCGGGAAGCCAGGGCATGTGGTGGCAGACTGCCGTAGGGCGCAGGGATTGTACCTGGCTTGTGGAGCAGCAGATCATAGGGTTGGGGCTTGCCCGAATAGGGGTGGTTCATCTGCATCCAACCCTTCTAGCTCTTCGGTGAGAGGACCGACCCCAGTACCAGTTCAGCAGCAGCAGTATCAGTCTTTGAGGCCCTTGCCGCCTCAGTCTCAGGCATTCCAGCAACAACACCTCCAGCAGTATGCACAAGCCCAAGCTCAGACCCAGAATAGGCAGAGAGGTTTCCAGCAGAGGGGACCAGCAGCCAGAGGACAAGGTCAGGCCATGATGATGGCTATGGAAGAAGAAGTTGTACCAGGTGAGGTAGTGGCAGGTACTATTCTCGTCAACTCCTTTCCAGCTTCGGTATTGTTTGATTTTGGTGCATCGCATTCATTCATGTCTGCACGATTCGCGACACGGATAGGATTGGAGCCTGAGTCATTATCAGTGAGGCTCAATATACTTACTGGTAATGGTCTTGTGGGAGTAGATCGAGTGTTTTCCTCGTGTCGGATCGTAGTTAGCGGTAGGGAGTTCCCCGCTAGATTCATAGAGTTTCCTAGGCATGGATTGGTTGAGGAACCAGTATGCTAGGATAGACTGCCATATTGACAGAGTTGTCTTTAGTATCCCCGACGAGCCAGAGTTTTCGTTTTCCAGAGACGCAGTGGAGCCATCTTCCCCAGCATTGCAGATGGCAGTAGCAGCAGTGCAGTTACCCCGGATAGTTGAAGAATTTCCAGATGTTTTTCCAGAGGAGCTTCCAGGGATGCCGCCAGAGCGGAAGATTGAGTTCACTATAGACTTGATTCCCGGGACAGCACCAGTGTCAGAGCGAGTCTACAGGATGGCGCCTTCAGAGTTGGAGATTTTGTACAAGATGATTGAGGAACTGAGGACCAAAGGATTCATCCGTGCAAGTGGATCACCTTGGGGAGCCCCGATGCTTCTTGTGAAAAAGAAGGATGGTACGTCCAGGCTATGTGTTGATTATCATACCTTGAATTCGGTGACAATCAAGAACAGATACCCTCTTCCGAGGATAGATGACTTATTTGATCAGCTCAGAGGGGCTTCAGTATTCTCGAAGATCGACTTGTGGTCAGGATACCACCAGATCAGAGTCAGAGAACAGGACATCCCGAAGACAGCATTCAGATCGAGGTATGGACATTGGAAGTTCCTTGTTATGCCCTTTGGAGCGACCAATGCGCCGGTCGTATTCATGGACCTCATGAATCGCATTTTCATGCCTTACTTGGACCAATTTGTGATCGTGTTCCTAGATGACATCCTGGTCTACAGCAAGAGTGAAGCAGAGCATGAGCAGCATCTCAGAGTCGTCCTTCAGACGCTTAGGAAGCATCAGTTGTACGCCAAGTTCAGTAAATACGAGTTCTGGCTTGATCGCATTTTGTACTTAGGTCACATCATTACCCGAGGAGGAGTGGAAGTGGATCCCCAGAAGATTGTGGCTATCGAGTCATAGCCGGTACCCAGCTCAGTGGCAGAGGTTCGCAGCTTCCTTGGATTGGCCGGCTACTACCGGCGGTTCGTTTCAGATTTCGCAAGGATTTCAGCGCCGATGACCCAGTTGACCCGCAAAGATGTGCCGTTTGTTTGGACAGCAGAGTGTCAGGAATCATTTGAGAAGTTGAAGCGAGGTTTGATAACGGCTCCCATTCTCACCCTTCCAGATGGGACCGAAGGATTCACAGTTTATTGCGACGCTTCAGGCAGAGGATTGGGATGTGTCTTGATGCAGCATGGGAAGGTAATATCTTATGCGTCACGCCAATTTCGTGATCATGAGAAGAATTACCCGACCCACGACTTGGAATTGGCGGCGGTAGTGTTTGCTTTGAAGTTGTGGAGATACTACTTGTACGGAGATAGAGTGGAGATCTTTACTGATCATAAGAGCCTGAAGTATGTTTTCATCCAGAAGGACCTTAATATGCGGCAGAGAAGATGGCTCGAGCTATTGGTGGATTATGATGTGGATTTGAAGTATCATCCCGAGAAGGCCAACGTTGTAGCAGATGCATTGAGCAGGAGAGCCGGAGTTTATTTCCTGACGGTGCAACCAGAATTATTGGCAGATCTTCAGAAGATGGGAATTGAAGTGGTTCTTCCAACCAGCGTGGCATTGATGGCCAGCCTACAGGTTCAGTCTAGCATAGTTGAGAGAATCCGGGTGGCGCAGTCAATAGATTCCAAGATCCAGCGACTCAGAGCAGAGTGTGAAGCAGGAAGAAGGCCAGAGTTATGTATCCATGAAGACGGTACCCTTCAGCACGGCACTCGTTTTTGTGTACCTAGTGGAGATATCAGACAGGAAGTCATGGCAGAAGCCCACAGTTCACAGTATTCTATTCATCCGGGTGGTACGAAGATGTACCGTGATATTCGTCAGCATTTTTGGTGGAATGGCATGAAGAGGGAGATAGCCCGGTTTGTCTCTCGGTGTTTGGTTTGCCAACAGGTTAAAGCTGAACATTAGAGGCCCGCTGGACTTCTTCAACCCTTACCGATCCCAGAATGGAAATGGGAACATATAACCATGGATTTCGTGATCGGATTGCCCAGATCTTCGGCCTGCAGAGATGCTATTTGGGTAATTGTGGACAAGTATACCAAGGTGGCACACTTTCTCCCATTCAGAGTGGGGCAATCGACGGCACAGCTAGCAGAGATGTACCTCAGGCAGATTGTCAGGCTTTACGGTGTGCCAGTCAACATCACCTCAGACAGGGATTCAAGATTCATATCACACTTTTGGCGCAGCTTGCAGAAGAGTTTGGGGACTCGTCTTTAGTTCAGCTCAGCTTATCACCCACAGACGGATGGTCAATCAGAGCGCACAATCCAGACTCTTAAGATATGTTGAGATCTTGCACCCTTGACTTCGGTGGTTCATGGAAGAATCATCTGCACCTGGTAGAATTCTCGTACAACAACAGTTATCAGGCCAGTATCCAGATGGCACCCTTCGAGGCTCTCTATGGCAGGAAGTGCAGATCTCCGCTAGCATGGGCCGATGTCGGAGAGAGGCAGATGCTCGAACCCGAATTGATTTCCCAGACGGTTAAAGTGGTCAAGAAGGTCAGAGATCACCTCCGAGTTGCCCAGGATCGCCAGCGCCATTGGGCCGATGCTCATCGGCGTCCCTTAGAATTTGTTATCGGCGACCATATATTCCTTAGGATCTCGTCTAACCGCGGCATCATTCGCTTCGGCGTACGGGGAAAGCTTAGTCCTAGGTATATAGGGCCGTTCGATATTCTAGAGCGAGTAGGAGATGTATTCTATCGTCTCGCTCTTCCGTCGTCGCTAAGTGAGGTACATGATGTATTCCATGTGTCCCAATTACGACGGTATATTCCGGACCCGAGCCACATCCTAGACCATTCGAAATTGGTTGTTGGTACCAACCTTTCGTATGAGGAGAGGCCCGTGTCTATTTTGGACCGGAGGGAAAAGATACTCAAGAATAAGACTATTAAATTAGTCCGTGTTGCTTGGGGTCATCACTCTCTGGGTGAGTCAACGTGGGAGCGTGAGGACGACATCCGATCGCGATATCCCTACCTGTTTGACTCGTGAGGTATAATGTCTTTCTTATGCCTTACATTTTCCCTTCCTTGCTTGCCTTGTATGATTGTATGATTGGACTGCTTAGTGTAGCTTGCCTGTGCTTAGTGTAGCTTGTCGTGACAATCTCTAGCTCCTTGATTAAATTCCGAGGACGGAATTCTTTTAAGGTGGGTAGAGTTGTCACCCTCATTTCCCGTATTTCCCGTATTTCGTATTTATACTCGTATCTGGAGGTTTGGCATGTATTTTTATTTTTCTCAAACTTGTGGGATTTTGGTATTTCTCGTATTTTGGGTTTTGGCATGGCTCGGTTTTATTTGGATTGGTTCGGTTTTATGTGAGTTGGATCACCTTAACCTATGCTACCCCTCAACCCACCACAACTCACCCTCTTTATAACCCCCACCTACCACTCTCTCTCCTTATAACTTCCACCATTAATTTTCTTCTTCTTCTTCTTCTCCTTCCTCCACAACTCACCTAACCCTAGGCAAGTGCACCTTGCCACTTCATGAGAGCCCTATTTTTTTGGTTCATTTGTTAGATTAGGACATGGTGATCAGCATTAGAACTTGGTGTTTTGTGATTTGAAGTCTCCTTTGTTCTAGATCTAAGTTATTTCTATTTTCGGATTTTGCATGGTTTGATCTCTTTAAGTTAGATTTTTATGGGTTTTGGTGTTTCCAAGTGAAAGAGCATTCAATTCTACCCAAGTTGGAACTTTGGAAATCTGGATTTGGAGTTCGGATGGCCAAGTTATGATGCGTTGAAGCCTTGGGTTCATCCATGGTGTTCTTGCTGTTTCGAGAAGACAGTGAGCAGTACGCAGAGCTGTTTAGCTTACGCACCCTGAGCTACGCGCGCTCTTTAGCATTGCGTACGCAGACTTAGGTACGCTCCCTGTTGGAAGAGTGTCTCTCTCAGCGTGCATGACTTTTCACCTACGCTGCTCTCTGGCGTGCGTGACTTTTCACCTACGCTGCTCCCTGTAGCGTGCGTGACTTTTCACCTACGCTGCTCTCTCAGCGTACGTGACTTTTCACCTACGCTGCTCTCTCAGCGTACGTGACTTTTCACCTACGCTGCTCTCTCAGCGTGCGTGACTTTTCACCTACGCTCCTCCCTCGAGCGTGCGTGACTTTTCATGTACGCTGCTCCCCTTGAGTGTGTCTTGGTACGCAGACTTGAGTGTGCCTTGGTATGCAGACTTGAGCGAGCCTTGCGTGCGTGCTTTTGTGCGTACGCAGCTTCCCTGCGTGCGTGCTTTTGCACGTATGCTGTCCCTTGACCCCTTGCTTAATCCATTGGCTCTTAGAGTTTTGGTTTTATATCTTTAAGCTTGGCTCTTCTATAACCCTGTACTTTGATATTTTATTATATATTTTATGCCCATTTTATATCCTTACGTCTTTTATCATGAACTTGATTTTACTTAATATGCTTGGAATGACTATTATACATGGCTTGGTATGACAAGGAACTAGCATAACACGACAGTGACCCGTAGTGGTGCACTCCTGACATGACCAACCTAACATGATAGTGGCCCGTCGTGGCACACTCCTGACAAGTACCGTGACATGATTTATCTTGATAACTTGATAGTGGCCCGTGACGGCGCACTCCTGACTTGACATGACCTGATAACTTAGCTTGACCTGTCTTGACACCGTGGGTGGTTCTTTCTTGCTTGCTTGTTAAATCCACTTGTCCAGTCTCGCATCATGTCTAGGATAGGACTCCTGAGTACCACGGTCAGGAGTACCTACTAAAATGGATTAAGGCTAATAACTAGAATAACACAGTAGTCATAAAGAGATGACACAGCTACAGGCAATCCCGTTACCTGGGCGCTCCAGGGATTTGTAGCCTGCCGTCGAGTAGGGCGCATTTCCAGCACACTGTCAGGTATTGCACCCTCTAAGTCACCTAAGGGTACATGCGTCTCCTGGACGATGTACCCACCTGAATTCAACCCTAATCTTTCGTCCTGGGTAACCTGGATGGTCTGCAGGGCTTGTGGCTGTGGAACAATCTCACTGCATCTTGTTAGTAATTAGGCCTGTGATAACCCTAGTTAGTTAAAGTAGTAAACCGTAGGATCTGCTTGGCCGTGATTGATTGAATGAGGTATAACCAGTCTAGTCATGTCTTGATCCCATGCAAGATTGCTTCCTGTCTTGATTACTTACATTACTTATCTTGCCGATAAATGGTAGGAAACCAAGCTCTGTTCAGATGAAGGGTTACAATCCCGGTCCTTGTTTGGTTTACGGGTTGTAACCTGGCTATCGGAATAGTTCCATGGTTATCTCGTCGTATATCATCCTGACATATTTTCGTAATTTTAGTTTTAATATTAGATTTTTTGTGCTGATTGCTGGCTTTTGTTCTTATTTCGTGGCCCCCTTGTGGCACTTGCTCTTTCTGGGGTTGACCCAGCTGGTTTTGTGTGGCCAGATTTCGGAGCAACTCCCGAGGATCTACCAAGCTTCCAGCCCAATGGTGAATACTAGACGGAATCCGGGCCAAGAGTGGGTTTTCTATTTTGTTTCGCTCACTCTATTGTAAAAATTATTCTTTTGAGGCGTTTAGCCGACGAGCACCTGTTAGCTCGAAGCACTTTTACTTACTGTCTGCCTACGGGCTATAAACATGATTGACAAATCCTAGGGTTGATCATGTATGACTAAACTCTTGCTAGTCCTAACATTTTGTAATGACTAGCTTCATGATCAGCTGAATATGTAATATTTTGGACGCCTTATTATTGTATATTTAATGATCATACATCTTGCGACTTTACTTACTTGTGGTGATTGAGACACTAGGCTTGTTCATGACCATAAGGGACTGTTGGCTTGTAGAAAACCCTCACAAATCTAGACAGCCGTGACCGTATATCGAGGTGGTTTCCATTTTAATATACGTAGCTGGCTATGTCTGCCCCCGCTCTCCAATATTCTGGTTCTGGGGCATGACAGATCTATACTGACCACAAGAGCTTGAAGTACGTGTTTATCCAGAAGGAGCTGAATATGAGGCAGAGGCGATGGTTAGAACTGATGAAGGATTTTGATATATCCTTACAGTACCATTCAGAGAAGGCCAACGTGGTCGCGGATGCTCTGAGCAGGTATCCCGTGGCCATGTGTTTGACGATGGATCGTCACCTTCTGGCTGATCTAGAGAGCTTGGGCATAGAGGTGATAGTTCCTGGGTTTGAGGCATAGATGTGGGGTCTGCAGGTGCAGTCGGAGCTGATGGAGAGAGTCAGGGCAGCTCAGTTTGAGGATGAGGCTCTGAGGGTCATCAGGGAGCAGGTCCAGATAGGGCTGTTGGATGAGTTCTCTATAGCAGGGGATGGGTCGTTGAGGCATGGTACCAGATTGTGCGTGCCGAGCGGAGGACTTCGGGAGGAGGTTCTTTAGGAGGCGCACCGTTCTCAGTACTCTATGCATCCAGGAGCTAACAAGATGTATAGAGACTTGAGACAGCATGTTTGGTGGTATGGCATGAAACGTGAGGTGGCTCAGTTCGTGTCGAGATGCTTGGTGTGCTAGTAGGTGAAGGCCGGGAGGCAAAGACCCGGTGGATTGCTCCAGCCACTCTCCATTCCTGAGTGGAAGTGGGAGCATATCACTATGGACTTTGTATCTGGGCTTCCGCGCTCTCCAGGAGGGAAGGATGCGATTTGGGTCATTGTTGATCGATTGACCAAATCGGACCACTTTTTGCCTTTCAAAGTGGGTTTGTCGACGGAGAGGTTGGCCGAGATGTACGTGCGACAGATAGTCCGATTACACGGGGTGCCAGTGAGTATAGTCTCGGATCGGGATAGCCGATTCACTTCCCACTTCTGGCGGAGTTTACAGCTTAGCTTGGGCACATCGCTCAAGTTCAGTACCGCATATCACCCCCAGACAGACGGGCAGTCAGAGAGGACGATTCAGACCCTCGAAGATATGCTGCATACCTGTGTCTTGGACTTCGGGGGATCTTAGGAGGACCACCTTCACTTGGTAGAGTTTGCTTACAACAACAGCTACCAAGCCAGTATAGAGATGTCACCTTTCGAGGCTCTATACGGACGGAGGTGCCGTACTCCCTTGTCTTGGGATGATGTCGGCGAGAGGGTTTTGCTTGGCCCAGATATGGTAGTGGATGCTGCAGAGAAAGTCAGGGTTATCAGAGATAGACTTTGGATGGCGCAGGATAGGCAGCGGCATTGGGCCGATAGCCACCGGAGGCCATTGGAGTTTGAGGAATAGTTTAGACTTTTCTAGTATTTGAGTCTGATTGTGATTCTTTTAGATCAAGCTCTGAGTCTTGTGTTTTGTGCTAGGTTGGTGATCTTGTCTTTCTGCGAATTTCTCCGACGCGTGGCACGATTCGTTTTGGTGGCGGCGGGAAGCTTAGCCCCCGATACATCGGACCATTCCGTATCTTGGACAGGGTCGGTGCAGTGGCTTACCGACTGGAGTTACCGCCCGCACTAGAGGGAGTGCACTGT
>JANAVB010033620.1:3214124-3251624 GCA_029216955.1 Iris pallida | reverse complement strand
TGCTCATCAAGGCAATCTTAACTTTGATTACAGTCTACACCTTAGCGGCGTGCAATCCTCCGATCACTGTTCTCCATCAATTAGAGAACATATTTAGTGGTTTCTTTTGGGGATTGAAAGATGGCATCAGTAAGCGAAATTAACTTAGTTGGGATAGTATGGTGCAGTTGCTTGAAGAAGGAGGATTGGGGATTAAGAAGCTCGAAGAGGTTATGGATGCTAAGACGACAAAGCTATGGTGGAAATTCCTAACACAAGATAGCCTTTGGACTAAGTTTTTTAAAGCTAAATATTGCTCGAGGGATCATCCTAGAGAGGTTGCTCTGACATATAATGCTTCTCATGTTTGGAAAAGGCTGCTAAGGGGGAGAGATTTGATAGACCATCTTGTTGATGAGGAGATGACTATTGAAGGCATTAACTGGCGCTGGCTTCCCACGTCTACATGCAAGTTCTCGGTTACCTCTGCATGGCAATCAAATTAATTAGATACACTCATCATGTCGTCCCGTACTTCAGAAATATCTGGAACTCCCGAATGCCTGTAAAATGGTCAACATTGGTATGGAGAATATTACACTTAAAGCTGTCGACGGATGACCAAGTACAAAAGCTTGGCGTCCGTCTTGCGTCTATGTGTCACTGTTGTCAGCCAACGTCTTCGGAATCGATCGAGCATCTTTTTGACAAAGGGGAGTTGGCTCAGCATGTTTGGGAGGCTATGCAAGCACACGTTCGTGTGAGAGGAAGACATAGGAACTTAATACAACGGCTTCAGAGATGGTAGGTGAAAGATCACAAACATTCTAGGCAATTGGTGGTTGGAGCTGTCTGTTGGGTGCTATGGAAAAATAGAAACAAATTGAGATATGAAGGTTATGCATTCTCGAAAGCTCAGCTTGTTCATGAAGTTCGTAGGAAATTACGGAAGCGAATGGCTTTCTGTAGGCATCTCAAGAGGGCGAAGTTCGGGATTCTGTAGCTCTTTGTAACCGGACTTGATTATTAATAAAGTTTATATATATATATATATATATATATATATATATATATATATATTTATATATATATATTTTTTTTTTGGAATATATATATATATATATATATATATATATATATATATATATATATAAATATATATATATATATATATATATATATATATATATACATATATATATACATATATATACATATAAGGGGGGTGAAAGCGACCCAAGACAAAGAGAAATAAAGACAACCAAGAGAAACACGAGGTGTTGCCCATAAAACGGTGACATGACCGAGCATCAAAAGGTTAGGAGGTGAAAGCGATATCCCGAGGGACCAGCGTCCCTACAACAGTCAGCAGCCCAGGACGGTCCAAAACTGGTTCGAGGTGTGAGAGCAGCCCCTCTTTCTTTTGAAGATTTGTCGAACAACCTCTCTGTACAATTTAGGAGGCGGGAACTGCCGTCCCTCGAATCTGTATTTGTTTCTGTTTTTCCATAATACCCAAAAAGCGGCGGCAACGACGATCTGATGGCCGTGCGACATGTTCCATCTGGCCAGCAGTTCGTTGATGCCCCCGTTTGTGGGGGCCATTTTGAACTTACAGTGGAGGAGAGTCCAAATGTGAGAGGCAGACTCCCCGGAAAGCAGAACATGATCGACGAATTCTGGATGATGATTAACACAGCAGTGGCATCTGGACGCCATACTATAACCGAAGGATTTAACGGCATCATCCGTGGGGAGTTTCCGATGCGCGGCACGCCAGAGGAGAATGGACCATTTTTCCGGAATACACGTGTGCCAAAACTTGGCGGATGGGGATATCATGGGTAGAATGTCCCTGATGACGACCCTGACCGAAGCTAGGGTGAAGACGCCTCCCAGGTTGGGTGACCATCTGAGCATGTCCGGAGCGCCATTGATTGACAGATTAGAAGCCCCCAAGCTCGCCGAGGCTGCCGGACCCAGCCAGTCTCGAACCCTACCCCAATTCCACCCTGAAGCGTCATCATCCCATAAATCACGGATCTCACACAGCGGCGGAGTAATCGCGTTGGGCCTGAGGAGATCGTCCCCCAGCCAGCGTTCCTTGCAGGCCTGGGACTGACCGTTGCCCAAGGTTAGGCGTAAGTGAGGTCGCCCCCTATATATATATATATATATATATATATATATATATATATATAAACTTCTCCCCATGGTCCTGCTCTACCCCTTCCTGTGTGCTCCCGATGGTTCCTCTTCCGCCGCCTCTAGCCGATCGGCATCCACCTTTCCCCCCTCCTCATTCATGTCTCCTCTTCGCCCCCAGCCGTCGGGCCCGACCATTGGGTTCGCCGATGCAGTAGCTCCGGGCAGCAAACTTTCGGCCTCCTCTCGCGACCGCCGATGGCCTCTCCGTCGCCTTAGATCAGCCCATCGCCGCTATGCCCCCCTCCACCCACCGTCGGGTCGCTGCCATCTGTGCTCGGACCCCCGCCCCCTCCACCGTTCACCTGATGGTCATCGGCTCAACTTGCTCTCGTGGAACGTAGCCTCGCGGCGACGGCCTCCTCCACCGCTGGCGGCGGCTCCGGCGTCGCTCCAAATAAGGATGCCTGCCTCCATCCCTGAGACGGCTCCTCCCCAGGCCTGCCAGCTTTCCGGGTCGCTTTCGCTCCTTAGCCTCCATCATTCAAATTTCAAATTCCTCTTCACTGCCCTCGGGATCCGTAGAGCTCAGGACATGCGCCCCCTTCCTTCCCCATTCTGCGACATGCGCCCGTCTTCAGGGCCATGTGCCCGAGCCGATTGCTGAGGAGCTTTTCCTCCCACGCACTCTCGCCACTCCGCTGGCCTATGTGCCACTCACGAGCCGAAGGGTCGCCTTCGTGTCCAACCACCTTCCCTCTGCTCCCGCATTCGTGGGGATGCTGGACTCCTCTGCGCCCTCTGGGTGTGTGCCTCCTTCTGCGCCCAACCCCCTCCTCGCCCATGCACCTTCCTGTAGTTCAGGAGAGACGGTTCATGCGCCCTGTAGCCCCCGCTATGCGCCACCTCTCTCTTGGCCGCCAGCATCGGGACCCTCCGGGGATGGGCCAACCTTTGCGCCCAACCCCCTTTTCGCCTATGCGCCTTCCTGTAGTCTAGGAAAGGCGGCTCAAGCACCCTCTAGCCCCCGATATGCGCCAGCTCTATCTTGGCATCCGAATTCGACTGTGCATGCTCCAGTTTGCTCCCCCATCGCGTCAACTCCTTCGCTGAGGGCCTTGGGCCCTCCTCGCCCTACAATGGCACCGTCGGGCTAGTCCCTCCACCACTCCCCCTTGGCGACGGCACCACACGCTTTCTCCAGCTCCATTAGTGCCCCTCTGCCCTATGTGCACCCGACTCCCTCCACCTCCATCCCCCCACAAGCTCTTCTACTCTAGTAGGCACCTCCACCCCGGTCTCGTTCGCTGATATGGTGAGACCAGATCGTGCGTCCCAACAGTATCCGATTCTCCCCGATGTAACGCTCCCAGAGATCGTCTACTCCACGCCCCATGAGGGTCAGCCTTTATCCATCCCTTTCTCAGATAATGACCTTTCCTCCCTGCACCAGCGGTTTTCCTTTATATTTCTGCACCAATTCTCAGCCGGTTGCCCCAAAATTGCCCGAGTTTAAGAAGTCGTGGCCAAATGGCACTTCAAATCGGCGCATCAAATTCCCCCTGGACCCTACAAACATTCTGCTTATGCTATCCTCGGAAGAAGACCAAACAATCGCTCTAACACATGGTACCAGCAAGGTGGACTCCAAAACCATGATAGTGGTCAGATGGTCACAGACCCTCAATCTTAGAGAGGACTCGCCCATTGTGGCAGCATGGGTCACTCTCCCTAACCCTCCGCTGATCTGCTTCATCCCATCGGCTCTGAAAAGAATTGTCAACTCGTTCAGAACTTTTATGGCGATGGCAGAGGAAACAAGGAATCTCACCAGAGGCAACTATGCGAAAGTCTGCATGGAACTAGACATCTCCAAAAATCTCCCCAAATCGATAAACATTGAGTTGGGGACTCAGACCCACATCCAACCTCTCATCTATGACAACAACGTCCTATTTTGCAACCACTGCCACATCAGAGGATACCTCACCAAGTTCTGCTACAAAGCCCATCCAGAACTCAGACAAAAGAAACAACTGACGCCCAAGGATCCCCCTTCCACAGAAGCTTCCAGAAACTTTGCTACACATCCAACCAAACCCTAACTCACACCTCAGATTCGAAGACAGTCCCGAATCAACCCTGGCAACCACCTCTTCATTCCCCGAACAAGGCAACCCAACCCCCAAAAAATATAACCCGATTTTCACCATAAACAGATTCAAAGCTCTAAACATGGAAGACGCCTCCACGGAGGCACAAGAGATCGTTAACTCACAACCGCCCAACAATCCAGAAGAAGATACCACCAAGAGCACCCCACCAAGGCATGACACGATTTTAACATCAATAACAAGGGTAACAAGCCCTGGGAGAACCGAAGCTCAGAATACCGCCATTCTAGAGATCGAACCCCCCTTCCATCTCAACCCACCTGACTCCAGCAGAGTCCTCCAGCAACCCTTGGACCAAGAAGTCACGGATAGGAAGAGGCAAGCAGAGGCAGTCGGCTTCCTGGACCCCGACAACCCCATGTGCGCCCTGGCTGACTCGGAGGGATCCGAAGATGCAATTTGCTCTGAACGGACAATAGACACCGGGATCAGCCCTGCCATTACCGATGGGGAAGCGCCAGAACACGAAGGTAATATCATCAACACCAATAAAAAATTGCACAAGAGAATAAAAAAGAACAACCAAGGAAAGCACTCGGCTAGGACCACGAGGTCCGCTGCGAAGCTCCATAACCTCGACCATCTCCGACCCCCAAATGCTTAACATCCTTTCATGGAATATGAGAGGGCTAGCTAATAAACCGATGCTGAATAGAATCATCAGCCTCAAAATATCTTACCAAATCGACATCTTAGTGGTCATTGAACCTAAAATTCCTCAGAAAAGGCTTAAAGGCATTCAGCTTCAACTCGGCTTCCATTCCGTAGTGGCCGGATGTCACGATATCTGGATTTTCTTCTCTGACGGTATTCAGTTCGGCATTGTCCAAGACTCGAGACAGGCACTTTCGTGTTGGGCGGAGCATCCGGAACTGCAATCCATTCTCTCCTCTTTGCTGTACACGATAGCTGTGAACTTCCAGAGCGTCGGCTTCTCTGGGACTACCTCTTAACCTTCCACCTCTCCTTTATCAACCTCCCGTAGATTTGCCTCGGTGACTTCAATACAATCTTCTGCAGTTCAAAAAAATTCGAGGGTCGTCCGCCTCCGCTCCCAGCTATGGAATACTTTAACAACTTTATTTTTACTGCTCAACTTAACCCCCTCCCCTTCTCCGGCAACGCCTTCACCTGGTGCAACATGCAGGAAGGAGCCCGTCGGTAATACTCTCGTCGTGATCATGCTCTGATCAATGACCCTTGGTCCGACATGGGTCTCACCTCTAACCTAACCTACCTTAACTCCACAGAGTCGGATCATTCCCTCCTCCTTATCGAGATCAGTAGTATCACCCACCATATCAAAAAACCATTTAGATTTCTGGACTTCTGGAAACATCACCCCATATTCCAATCCATTGTGACTGAAGCCTGGACCTCCGTGGATGACCTAGACCCCCTGGTTATAGTGGCAACTAGGCTCAGAGCTACCAGTAAGGTGCTCTCTTCTTGGAGCAATGCCGCTTTCTGCAACATCTTCCAGGCGATCAAAACTACAGAGGATGACGTAACCAGAGCGGAAACCAGGTTTGCCATGGACCGTAATGTGGAGGCACGAGCTTCACTCAACCTGGCCAGAGCAATCCTTAAATCCCGCCTGAAGGTAGAGACGGAATTCATGAAACAAAAAGCCAGATTAGCCTGGGATATCGAGGGGGATCGAAACTCGGCCTTCTTCTACGCTTGTGTCAAGGGGCACAGACAATAACTCAACCTTCACCGTATCTCGGATGACAGCGGAACTCAACTCAAGGACCAGAAGAGCATTCAAGGGGCCGCGGCCAGGTTCTACTCCTCCCTCTTCGCCAAAGAAGCGATCATTAAGGACGATGAACTCCTTTCCGTCATCCCCATTATTACCACCGATAGAGAGAATGATCAGCTCCTCGTTCCCCTTCCGCGGAAGAAGTCAAATCGGCGGTCTAGACCCTGGACGAACACAGTGCCCCTAGATCGGATGGTTTCTCCGGCGTGTTCTTCAGAAC
Organism: Iris pallida; assembly: GCA_029216955.1. Lineage (NCBI taxonomy): Eukaryota > Viridiplantae > Streptophyta > Magnoliopsida > Asparagales > Iridaceae > Iris > Iris pallida. Next base: position 3,245,341 of record JANAVB010033620.1, on the reverse strand, counting down.
TTGCTGGGACATCATCGCTCAGGATTTCTTTGAAGCTACCTCCGCTTTCTTTCAGGGGGCAAGATTCCCAAACTCTATTTCCAGGACCAACCTCATCCTCATTCCCAAAAAAAGACAATCCGAAGACCTTCAAAGACTTTCGGCCTATAAGCTTATGCAACTTCTCCAACAAGATCATCTCGAAGATCATTGCCAATCGGATGTCCCTCCTACTGCCCAGGATCATCTTCGAAGAGCAGAGCGGCTTTGTCAGGGGCCGGAACATCATCGACAACATCCTCCTCGCTCAAGAGATGACCACTTGCATGAAATTCTCGGCTAGAGGTGGTAACGTTGCCATCAAACTTGATATGGAGAAAGCCTATGACTGCCTTGATTGGCAATTCATGATCTGGGTGTTCAGAGCATTCGATTTTGCCGAGCCTTGGATTGACATCGTCTTCAGATCCATCAACAACTCCTGGTTCTCCACCGTCATCAACGGTCAAGCAGAGAGATTCTTTCCGTCCAGCCAGGGCGTGCGATAGGGCGACCCTCTGTCCGCCACCATCTTTATTATTACGGTAGAGGACCTCAGCAAGAACCTCAAAAGCATGAACAACAACCCGCAATTCTATCACTTTCACACTACCACTGGTTGCCCCATCATCTCTTACCATTCTTACGTCGATGATGTCCTTATATTCTCCTCCAGAGACATCGGGTTTGTCGAGATTGTCTACAAAACGCTGGAGAGATACGCCAAATGCTCCGGTCAACGGGTTAATAACAACAAAAGTGTCATCTACACTCACACGAAGTGGACAGGATCCACTCTGATAGGCTCTCCAATCTGACCTCCTTCACCACCGCTTATCCTCCCTTCCACTACTTAGGTTGCCCGTGGTCTACGGCAATTCCAACTCGAGCATCTTCGAGTCCCTGGTAACCTCAATCAGGAAGAAGATTGAGAGCTGGCATAATGCGACCCTTTCGCCCGGTAGGAAGATGATTCTGATCAAGCACATTCTCTCCTCCATCCCCACCCACATCTTGACCGTCTGCGGCCCCCCCAAGAAGGTCCTTTCTGTAATACTCTGCTCCGTACGAGGCATTTAGTTGGCGTGTTTGTTTGCTATCAAGATGTTGGACCGTGACTTAAGTTAGGAATCAGAAGAATTGAGACTGATGCAGTCTCACTTAGCTGGCTAGATAGAATGGGTATTGGAACGTGGCTCACTGGTGGAGCTATACATAGTAGAATTGTGTATGATCGGAACAGGAAGACCCTTTTATACAAGTGAGTGGAACTGTCCTTCCTCCTCCTTACTCTTTCATGCTTAATAAATGAAGTATTGAAATGCTATGAATTGTCCCTAAATGTCCCATGTTTTAATTGCTGAATAATAGAGATGCCTATATTGAGAATTATTGAAATGTACAACATATTGAACTGCTAATGTGATTTGAGGCCTAAGAATAAATTGATAACATTGCCCCTTATGCTTAACGCTGATGGAACAAGTAGACACTTGAATAATGAGGTGCCTTATGAATGATAGAATAAGAAATGAACTGGCTATGCTATCGAACCAATGAACTGAATAAAATACTAAAATCATGTACTCTCTGTATAACTGTTGCAAGAATATGAAATGTTGCCCGTCCCTTATAAGCAATAAAAGAATGAATGAATGAATGTTATATTCTTTGTCGAAAGGAACGATATGAGAAACATTACAATGAAGCAATGAATGAATAATGATGAAGTATGGGATCGTTGAGATCACCAAATGAAATGATGGAAATAATAAAATGAATAAGTCATTGAATATGACTAATGATGCACTACTGCCTCTACTTTCTTTAATATATTTTACCATGCGATTATATTCATAATCGAGTCGGACACACATTCGCATGGTCATGAACAAGTTGTATACAAGGTTTGAGTTTTAATTTCCTCGAACGGTTTCTAGGGCCCTGGGGACCGATTCGGCCTAGGAGGAAATAATGATGAGTGATGTGGGAGCACGGGTAAGGCGGGGTGGCATAGAGGCTCGCCACCTACTATGCTGACCGCATTATCTTAAAATGAAATAAAATAAAAAGAGTCCATATGTTTTAACAACACCAGTGACCATGTAGTCAAGATGTATGCTAATGAATGTTTTATGCAGGCAGAGTAAGTATATCTAATAACATGTATTTGATGCAGGTATGAGAAGTCGGCTATCGGTAAGGAACCACATAATTGTGATATTGTATATGTTGGTTCAATTTGCCTGGTTAACATGCTAAATAAAATGATGTTGTGTTGTTGCCTTTAAAATGAGAGACTCTATAACATGCTCAACATGTTAAATATAAATTTCTAATGCATTGCTTTTTAGATCATTGCCATAACCTGTTGAATGATAACACCAAGTATGCTAAACGATGCCCCTTCAGAAAGTATTTCCATAATATGCTGTAATGTGTTAACTCAATGTTGCTTAGATGATGCCTTACACAAATAAATGTTATACCATGCTATGACATATTGTAATGCCTGTGGTTCGTATTGCGTATCTTGGTATACGTATATGTAATTTGACCCGTATTGTATGTCTTCCTGCTTGATTTATTCTAGCATTTCATTTATTGGTTTATTCTTGGGTTGGTTCGGCTTGGCTTGGTTTGCTTTGGTTCATGATGAGCCAAAGGTGAACCCTCCTACCTACCACCACCCTCCTTATTTATAACCCCTTTCCTTTCTCTCTCCTCTTTACTTCCTTCCTTCTTCATTTACTCTCCACCACCAACCAAGAGAACCCTAGCCTAGGCAAGTGCAACTTGCTTCATGAAGGAACCCACCATTTTTATTGTTCTAAGCTATTCTATGCAACTTTCTAATCCACCTTAGTTCTTGTCATTTTACATTTTCTTGTATATTTTCTTGTAGATCTAGGTTTTAGCCATTTTCAGATTTTCATGGTTTTGATCTATCAAATCTTCTTGTTTTCAAGTTTTGATGGTTTCATGTTGTAGGAAATTTGATTCTACCCAACTTAGACCATTAGAAGTCATGATTTCGACTGATATTGAGTGATTTATGGTCTTTTTCGTTCATAAGTTTTCATGGCCATTGGAGGCTGGTTGGAGAAGATGAGCAATGCATGCTGTTTGCTGGCAAAAAGCTGTTGCCATGCTGTTTGCTAGCGCATGCTGTTTGCTGGCACATGCTATTTTCTGGCACATGTTGTTTGCTGGCAATAAGCTGTTGCTATACTGTTTGCTGGCGCATACTGTTTGCTGGCACATGCTGTTTGCTGGCGCATGCTATTTGCTGGCAAAAAGCTGTTGTCATGCTGTTTGCTGGCGTATGCTGTCCTGGCGCATGCTATTTTCTGGCACATGATGTTTGCTGGCAAAAAGCTGTTACCATGTTGTTTGCTGGCGCATGCTGTCTGCTGGCGCATGTTGTCCTGGCGTATGCTGTTTTGCTTGCTGGCTGTTTGCTGGCACATGCTGTTTTGCTGGCGTATGTTGTTTGTCGGCACAAGCTGTTTTACTGGCGCATGTTGTTTGCTGGCGCATGCTGTTGTTGGCTGTTTGCTGGCGCATGCTATTTTGCTGGTGCATGCTGTTTGTTGGCGTATGCTGTTTGCTGGTGCGTGCTATCCCTGGCACCCCTTTTGATCTCTTGTACCATTTATTTTGCCATGACAATTCTTGTTACCTTATCCGTGTTGTTTCTCTTGATCCTTAGTGTAATATGGGATAATTGTGGTATGAACACGACATGATACATGAACCCGACACGATACATTGACACAATATGATAATGCATGATAGTGGCCCGTCGTGGCGCACTCCTGACAAAAAAACCTGACATGCTGTTGCGACGGCTAACATGACATGACATGACCAGTATAAATAACCTGAACACCGTGGGCGATTATGCTTGTACAAACGAACCAGTCTTGTCTTGCATCATGCTTAGGATGGGACTCCCGAGCACCACGGTCAGGAGTACCCAATGAAAGGGACTAAGGTTAATAACTATAATAATACAGTAGTCATGAAGAAATTTTCCAGCTACAGGCAATCATGTTACCTGGGCGCTCTTGGGATCTGTAGCCTGCCGTCGTATAGGGCACATTTCCAGTACAATATCATGTGTTGCACCCTCTAAGTCACTTAAGGGTACATGCATTTCCTGGACGATGTATCCACTTGAATTCAACCCCTAATATTCGACCTGGGTAACCTGGATGGTCTGCAGGGCTTGTGGCTGTAGAATAATCTCATTGCATCTTGCTAGTAACTAGGCCTGTGATAACCCTAGTTAGTTAAAGTATCAAGCCGTACTTATTGCTTGGCCGTGATTGTTGAATGGGGAATAATCAGTCTAGTCTTGTCTTGATCCTGTATAAGATTGTTCATATCCTAATTTTCTTATATTATCTTGCTGATAAATGGGAGAAACTAAGTTCGGTTCAGATGAAGGGTTACAATCCCGATCCTTGTTTGGTTTAAGGGTTGTAACCTGGTTATCTGAATGGTTCCATGGTTATCTTACCGTATATCCTCGTGATGTTATATCTCTCCAGTTTTACTATATTATTATTATCTTCTGTGCTAATTGCTGGTTTTAGTTCCTAAGTGAATCTTCCTTTGTGGCACTAGCTCTTTCTGGGATCTGACCCAACTAGTTTTGTATGGCCAGATTTCGGAGCAGCACCAGAGGATCTACCGACTTTCCAGCCCGATGGTGACCACCAGGCGTAACCAGGGCAACGAGTGGGTTTATTTTTGATCTCCCACTTTATTGTAAAAATATTCTTTTGAGGCGTTTAGCCGACGAGCACCTGTTTAGCTCGATTGCATTTACTTAATGTCTGCCTACGGGCTGTAACATGATTGACAAATCCTAGGGTTGATCATGTATGACTAAACTCTTGCTAGTCTTCACATTTTGTAACGACTAGCTTCATGATCAGCTGAATATGTAATGTTTGGGACGCCTTACTATTGTATATTTGGTGATCTTACATCTTGTGACATTTGCTTACTTGCTTGTGATTGAGACACTAGGCTTATTCATGACCATAAAAGACTGTTAGCTTGTAGTTAAACCCTCATGTATCTAGACAGCCGTGACCGTATAGCGAGGTGGGTTGCACTTCAATATACATAGCTGGCTATGTCTGCCCCCGCTCTCCAGTATTCTGGATCCCCGGGGCGTGACACATATTTAGAAAGATTATTCTAATAAATGTTGCTTAAATGGTTACTTAAATGTTGGTTTAGGCGAGTGGGTTGGATTCTGCTCGCCAGTACATAGATGATGAGCTGACCCACATTTTTATGGGCAGGTGCTCGTGCTTGGGATGTTCTACACACGACGATTGGCTTGATTGGTCCGGCGGCATCGAAGATTTATTGGGCATACAGAAGCTTTCCTTGTACAAGATGATGTCTCTTGTTTATAAAGGGCATAATGTATGGAACATTGTAATCAGTTGTACTAGTGAGTTGTAAGCCAAGTCGGTATATCGAGTTATAATCCAATGTATCCAAGTATCAATTGTAAGCTGTGTAGCATTGTTCAGTTTGTTTTAAATGTTAAGTAGGAATTGTTGTAAGCATTGTACTTCAATACAAGTCTCGTACTCTTCTTCAATTACCAATAAAGAGAATAAAGTTCTATATATCTCTGTGTGACTTCAAGTTACCCTTTTATCTCCGCTGTTATAAAGAAGTGATGTACTTCTATTCAATGAGAAAGATTGTCCTCACTAAATTCAATTTATCTGCTTCTGCTGCTGTGATGTGTTCCTATTTGAAGAAAATCAATTATGTACCATCTTTGCTTTGTACAAGTGCAATATCAGACTTGTACGGCATTACGCTCAAGCGAGGACGATCGATTCCAAGAGATAAAATATGTGAATAAATGACTCTACGAATCGGGGCGTGACACTTTTTCTTCTCGAATCCCTCTTCACCAGATTCTTTTGGGGCCACAGTCATGGCGAGGACAAGCACCACTGGACCGGCTGGAACACCATGGTCAAACCCATCGAGGAGGGAGGACTGGGATTCAGCAGACTACAACACTTAGTTGACGCTTGTTCCATGAAGTTATGGTGGAAGCTGCGTACGAAAAAATCCCTCTGGACCAGGTTTATGAAGGCCAGATATTTTAGATTCACGCACCCATCGTCGGCCTTAGTGAACAACAGATCATCGCCCATCTGGCGACGCATCTCCTGCGGAAGCGACCTCGCCGAACCACTCATCCGTCTGAAGCTGGAAACGACCACTCTTCGGTGAGTCATGAGCGTAGGCTGGGGGACGCCCTTCGAACCATGATCACCCCTAACATCAGGAGGATCCGGGACCTGTGAGATGACGACGATGGATGGATTTGGACCAAAGTCAAAGATTGGCTAGGGCAGGAGGCGGTTGCGAGTCTTTCCAACACTAACCTGCAGATCTCCAACATTCCGGACTCCCTGCAGTGGACCCCAAATCCTAGTGGCTTGTTCACGTTGGCTTCCGCCAGGATCGTGGCCAAAGGGACCGGCACCCCGTCCACCGTCATCGCCCCTTATTGGTAATCATACATCCCAATCAAATGGTCAATCCTGATCTGGAGAGCCCAAAGATGGAAACTCCCAACCAACGACTCCATCGCCTCTTTCTGCTACAGCCTAGAATCGAAATGTCACTGTTGTGGCTCTCCCCAAGTAGAAATGGTGGAGCATGTCCTCCATTCTGGTGAACTAGCAGTGCAGTTGTGGTCCAACCTAAACAACAAGCTTCGGCAGAGACATTTCCCCGGGGGCTTCAACGATCTCCTGGTCAGCTGGGGTCGTTCCCAAGTGCGTCAGATCGTGGCCGTCGCCGGTATGTGGGTCCTGTGGAAGAACCGGAACAAATTTAGGTACGAGGGTCATCAATTCCTCCTACACCAGCTGCTTAGCGAGGTTCTCCGCCAAAGTCGCAGAGCCAGCCGCCGTTGCCCACACTCCAATGACAGCTTTTGGGCTGCCTTGACCAACTCATAACCCCCATTGCGTGGATTTGGCTGACGTGTTGTATTCTTTTGTCGTTGTTTTTTTTACTTTCCTTGGCGCGTGGCGCTTTTACTTGTATAGGCTTCGGCATTTTGCGTCTGATACATCAATAAAGTTCCTCTTTATATATATATATATATATATATATATATATATATATATATATATGTCTATCAAGAACTTAACTAGTATCAAGACAACCTAACCCACTTTTTACTTGAAACAATCAACTTGTGTGTCACACAAACACACACACACACATAGATTCCGACAGGGGGGTTTCCTTTCCTCCCACCTTGTACTCACCTGAGCACAAGACATTTCCCCTAAATACCTGAACCACCTACACACAGTCCCCCTCTCTAATACCACTGACCTGTGAGCTACACTCTAGCACCCTACAAATTTCCAACTTGAAAACACTTGATCTTCTTCCCTCATATTAGTCTTCACACAAATCCTTCCATTCTGCCCTCATGACTGATATAGATATCAGTTGGATACTGATATTCACATCAGTTAAAGACTGATGCCTCAGTCCTTATGGAGTGCTTACCAAACAAATCAAGGACCGATCACCAAAAATCAGTCGAAGACTGATCACTCTACCCTTGATGTTGCTGCTGTCAGCAAGGTATTTTTGAATACCTTGCCCAGGTTCTATGATATTGGCCTAATCTCATCTATGTTCAGTTCTAACTGAACACTAACTCAGTCAACAGAAAACTGGTACTCATATCAGTTTAAAAACTGATACTCATCAGTCCCCCAATCGGTCTTAAGGATTGATACAAAGATCAGTTTATAACTGATCTTCCCCAAATCTGTTCTTGTATCTTCACCTAAATCAGTCACTGTTCAGTTCTTAATTGGACTCAACCATCCCCTACATCTAATCATTTTTTGGCTGCCTCCAGTTCAGTCTAATGAACGGAACCAGACCCCCATTCTTAGTTCAACACATATCTCTCCCTACTCTTCCTTTTAATTCCCTGTAATGTACTAACTTCCACGCCAACAACCCCTCTCCTGTTACAGGGAATTTGCAAGCCCCAACAGAACTTCAAACTCTTTCTTCATATCTTGTTCAGTCTCAAGGCTAAACAAGGGTCAGTCCATGACTGATCTCAAAGATTAGTCCAAGACTGATCACTGACCCAACTCAGTCCCTATGGACTGATCACGTATCAGTCCTTATGGACTAATCAACTCCTATCAGTCCTTATGGACTGATCAACACCTCTTCCAGTCCTATTGGACTTGTCAATAGATCAGTCCCTGTGGACTGAACACCAACAGCCCTTGTGGACTTCTACCTGAACTCTTGAGTTCAGTCTAAAGAGCACTGTATCCTCCATTCAATCATTCAAAACCCCTATATGAAGTATATTAGACAGCAAACTAGTGGCCATATATATGATATTTACATTATATAGGATTATAGCTAAATATTTAAATATATATACAATATATAGGATACATCCAATATGCATTCTAAGTTCCCTACTTACTGCTATAGTGCCAATATATGATACTAACATATAGCCACCCACCCCCTCCCCCCCCCCCCACACACACATACACACACACACACAAACACACACACACACACACACACACACACACACACACACACACACACACACACACACACACACACACACATATATATATATATATATATATTAACAACCCCCCCTCTTTTTATTCATGCAAGGCGCAAAATGCCGAAGCCTTTACAAGTAAGCGCAAAAAGACGAAGAAAAAATACAAAGGGAGGGGGAGCCTCTCCTGACCAAATCAGGAGGACAAAAAATCCCAAAACACCTGCTGTTCATGGTTGCAAAGACGACCGGTTTTAAGACTCTGGTGGATGACCTCTTGAGTGAGCTGTGCGGCTGATAATTGACGCCCTTCGTATCTAGATTTGTTGCGATTCTTCCAAATAACCCATGTGTTGGCGACTATAACGATCTGGTGGCAATACGGCACATTGGCCAAGATTCTTCCAAATAACCTGCTGTTCATGGTTGCAAAGACGACCGGTTTTAAGACTCTGGTGGATGACCTCTTGAGTGAGCTGTGCGGCTGATAATTGACGCCCTTCGTATCTAGATTTGTTGCGATTCTTCCAAATAACCCATGTGTTGGCGACTATAACGATCTGGTGGCAATACGGCACATTGGCCAAGATTGTAAGAAGATCGTTGAAGCTCCCACTAACAATAGTCATACTGCAACGTTGGGATATGGTCGCCCAGACAGTGGCCGAAGAATCTCCGTTGCGGAGGATGTGGTCAATCGTTTTCAACTGTTTCTCGACGCAGCAATGGCAAGCTGACACTAGGCTGAAGCCGATGGTGGTGAGGATGTCATCTGTGGGGAGTTTCTTGTGGACTGCTCGGCAGACCATGAAAGGCCATTTCATTGGTATACATGGGTGTCAGAAAGGGCTCAATATAGGGGCAGGAGGTCCGGGACCGCGAACGACCCTTTTTGCGGAGGCGACATTGAATACGCCGTCGGTGATCTCCGACCATGAGAGCGTGTCTTCGTCCGTTCCAATCTTCAATCCAGAATTCTGCAGGGCGATCGCGGTCTCGTCCCCACTCCAATCCCGGACTCTCTGCCAATTCCAGTTGGCACCTTTGTTCCATAATTCTTTGATCTTGCTAGTAGCCGGTGCGGCCGGAAGGCGAGGGATAAGGTCGTCTCCCATCCATCTTTCAAGGAATAGAGCTGAATCTCCTGCACCCAGCTGAAGGCAAATCTTTGGTTCAGCGAGAGTATGCCCATGCAGAATGCATCGCCAAGCCGTGGATGCTCTGTTGTTGCTGATAGCGCCAGCCGGGTGTGTGTGTTTGAAGTATCTGGCCTTCATGAAGCGAGCCCATAGATTGCGGCCGACACGAAGCTTCCATCACAGTTTCATGGAGAAAGTGTTTATGATGTGATGCAGTCGGAAGAATCCCAGACCACCCTCGTTTGTAGGCTTGGCCATGGAGCTCCAGCTGGCCTAATGGTATTTGTCTTTGGCGTCATTGTGGTCCCAGTAGAAGTTGGCGAAGAGGTTCTCGATGGAGTTGAGAACCTTCTTCGTGTGGGAGCATGCTGCAAGGGTGTATATGGGGATGGGGGAGAGCACATGGTTAATCAGTATGATTTTGCCGCCTGGCGATAGTGTAGCGTTATGCCAACCTTCTATTTTTTTTCTGAGTTTCCCGATGAGACCCTCGAAGATGGCCGCGGCTAATTTGTCGTAGAACAGCGGAAAGCCGAGGTAGTAGAAAGGAGGGTAAGCGACTGAGAAGGAGGTGATGTTGGCTAATGTAGCAGTTTGCTCCCTGTTGGCTTTGTGGTGGACATAAATAACGCTTTTTCTGGGGTTGACTCTTTGGCCAGAGCAACGAGCATATCGAAGAAGAACGTTCTGAATGGCGTCCATGGACCCCGCTTCTCCGGAAGAGAATATTAGGATGTCGTCGGCGTAAGCTAGGTGAGTAATGATCGGGCATCCGTTAACGGTGTAAAAATGTTTAAAGTTAGGGGTCCTAGGCAGTTTGTTAATATTTCTACTGAGGGCTTCCGCTACGATGATGAAAATGGTAGACGAAAGAGGGTCTCCTTGCCTAACTCCTCGACTGGAGTGGAAAAAGCCATCCGCTTGCCCGTTAATCACCGTGGAGAACCACAAGTTGTTAATCGATCGCCAGATAATACTGATCCACGTTTTCGAGAAGTCGAAAGCTCTGCATACCCAGATCATGAACTGCCAATCTAGCCTGTCATAAGCCTTCTCCATGTCCAATTTGATGGCGATGTCCCCGCCTCTAGACGATAATTTTATGCACGTAATCTTTTCTTGGGCCAGCATAATGATGTCTTGGATGTTTCTGTCCCGTACAAAGCCACTCTGTTCTTCAGATATAATTTTGGGAAGAATGTCAGCCGTGCGCGTGGCAATAATCTTGGAGATGATTTTGTTTGTGAAGGTGCATAAACTGATTGGGTCTGAAATCGCGAAAAGTCTCTGGATTGTCCTGCTTGGGAATAAGGACCAAATTAGCACAAAAAATATATCTAGAGTACCTGGCTCCTTGAAAAAAGGCAGTCGCCGCTTCATGAATATCCATCTTAAAGATGTCCCAACATGTGCAGAATATATATATATATATATATATATATATATATATATATATATATATATATATATATATATATATACACCCTAGTACATATACAAAATACTTATATAACTCTAATGTCTATATGAAAAATGTGGATACATACATATGGATACACACAAATGTAGGCACTAGGCTAGTGCCAATGTGTCATGAGATATAGAGTGTGTGCACTAATGTGTTGAGGTCCAAAAAAACCCCTCCGTGTCCAAATACAACATGACACAACCTATTGGTATCCATTTGTGCACACTAGAGCCTCAAAACTCTTCCTATGGGCTGTTCTTATACATGGGTGAGTTTATAAGGGTCCAATATCAAAATTATAATCTAAATAACAAGGTTAGAGGGTGTTATACATATTGGGAGATGGATTCCCAATGAACAATCCAATGAATACGAAACTCCTTAGCAAATGGACTCTTCTCCTTGCTTCTACTCTACGATCCTTGTAGGCACTTCCTTCTCGAGAGAATGAGAGGATTGGTGGATAAGTGAGTGGGATTTGGGAGAAATTAATGGTGGAATGGCTCCTTCTTTGGGAAGAACTCCAAATTAGGAAGATGGAGGCAAAGATGAAATAAATGAAGTGAGGAGATGCTCCTCAAGTGGCCGGCCATGTACTCTAGGTTAGGATCAAGGCATAAAGTCCACTTAGCCCTCTAAAGTTGTCATTTGGTAAATTAATTGCATGTGAAGGTTTGGGGCCATTTTGGACAATAGCCTAATCTCTAAATGAACTAATTGGTCATGAATAATTAGTCTAATGGAACTAGTCTAATGAGTTGGTTTATTAGTTATGCCATGCTGATTATTTGGGCTCTAGTTTAGTGTACTAACCGGTCCACTAACACAAGTCTATAATTAGATTAGCCTCTAACCATATCAACTAACGCAAATAGATTAAATAAATACACACAATATTTCTAAATAGATATTCACATTATATAATAATTATGACATGACAAATTTACCTCTATTTGGAAAACTGGTAGTGACAAGTCTACCCCCCTTAAAATAGTTTCATCTTCAAAATTTAAAAGACGAAACTATCACGGCTAATAAAATCAGAACAAAGGAAGACTAATACCTCAAGCCTCAAAGAGATAAGGGAATCGTTCCCGCATGTCGTCCTCCCTCTCCTAGGTAGACTCATCCGGAGAGTGACGCCTCAATGCAACACGAACCAAAGGAATGACTTGTTCCGGAGCACCTTCTTCCTATGATCTAAAATCTCAACTGGCTGTTATGGATAATTGAGAGTCGGGCCCACCTCGATCTCGGAGTGGTCCAAAACGTGACTGAGATCTGCCACGATCCGTCTCAGCTGCAACACGTGGAACATGTTGTGTACTCCCTCCAGTGCAGGTGGTAACTTTAGTCGATATTCTACTACACTGATCCTCTCAAGGATGCTAAAAGGTTCGATGAATCGCGGACTAAGCTTCCCACCTCCACCAAAGTGAATCGTGTCCCGTGTCGAAAAAATTTGCAGGAACACTAGATCACCAACCTAACACAAAACAAAATCTTAAAACTTAATCTATACAAACAATTATAATCAGACACAAATACTAGGAATCTAAACTATACCTCAAACTCCAAAGGTCTCCTGTGGCTATCGGTCCAATGCCGCTGTTTGTCCTGCGCCACCCGGAGTATATCCCTGATCATCTTGACCTTCTCAGCTGCATCCATAATCATCTCTGGGCCAAGCAAAACTCTCTTACCGACATCGTCCTAAGACAAGGGAGTATGGCACCTCCATCCGTATAGAGCCTCAAATAGTGACATCTCTATACTGGCTTGGTAGCTGTTGTTGTAAGCAAAATCTACCAAGTGGAGATGGTCCTCCCAAGATCCTCTAAAATCTAGCACATAGGTACGAAGCATATCCTCGAGAGTCAGAATAGTCCTCTCTGACTACTCATCCGTCTGAGAATGATATGTGGTACTAAACTTGAGCCGAGTCCCCAAGCTAGCTTACAAACTCCTCCAGAAGTAAGAAGTGAAGCGACTATCTCGGTCCGAGACTATACTCACCGGAACTCCATACAATCTGACTATCTGTCGCACGTACATCTCTGCCATCTTTTTCGTAGATAAACCCACCTTGAAAGGCAAAAAGTAGGCCAATTTGGTCAATCTATCAACGATGAACCATATTACGTATTCCCTCATGGAGACCGTAGAAGTCCAGACATAAAATCTATGGTGATGTTCTTCCACTTCCACTCCGAAATGGGTAGTAGCTGATGTAGACCACCTGGCCTCTACCTCTCGGACTTCACCTGCTGGCACACCAAACATCTAGATACAAACTGTGTCACCTCCCGCTTCATGCTATACCACCACACGTGCTCTCTCAGATCCCTATGCATCTTGTTGGCACCATGATATATAGAGTACTGAGAATGGTACACCTCCTGAAGAACCTCTTTCCGAAGTTCTCCACTCGAGACGTACAGTCTAGTACCGTGCCCCAACGACCCATCCTCAGTGATAAAAATCATCTAATAACCATGTATGCACCTGCTCTCGGATACTCCTCAGTGTCACATCCTCAAAATGTGCTGCTCTGATCCTATCCATCAATTCAGACTGAATCTGTAAACACCACATCTGTACCTCAATCCCAGGGACTATAACCTCATTGTCCAAACTCTCCAAATCTGCCAAAATGTGACGATACATCGTCAAACACATGGCTTTCGGATACCTGCTCAAAGTATCAATAACCACGTTGGCCTTCCCTGAGTGATACTGTAAGGATATATCAAAATCCTTTATCAGCTCTAAATACAGCCTCTGCCTCATATTTAGCTCCTTCTGTGTAAACACGTACTTCAAGCTCTTGTGGTCAGTAAAAATCTTTACACTCTCCGAACAAATAGTGTCTCTACAGTTTCAGAGCAAAAATGACTGCCGCTAACTCCAAATCATGAGTCGGGTAGTTCATCTCAAGAGAACATAACTACTTGAATGCATAAGCAATCACCTTCCTATGCTGCTGAAGAACGCAACCCAAACCCTTTTCTGAAGAATCACTGTAGATCGTGAATCCTTCGGACCCTGATGGCAACGTCAGAATAGGAGCCGATGTCAACCTCTTCTTCAGCTCCTCGAAGGCGTCTTGGCACTCCTTGGACTAAACAAACTCCACGTTCTTCTTTGTGAGTCAATTCATTGGCTCGACAATCCTAAAAAAATCCTGTACAATCTTTCTGTAATAGCCTGCCAGACCCAAAAAACTCTGAATCTCTGTAACTAAGCTCGATGTAGTCCAGGACTCCACTACTGCAATCTTCTTCGGATCTACTAAAATCCTATCACCAGATACGACGTATCCCAGAAACTCTAGTCGATCCAAGAAAAACTCACACTTCGATAGTTTTCCATACAACTGCTCCCTCCTTAGAGTCTCCAATACTATCCTCAGGTACTCCTCATGTTCCTATGGCATCTTCGAATAGACGAGAATGTCATTAATGAAGACCACCACGAACATGTCAAGGTACTAATGAAATACCTTGTTCATCAAGTTCATAAATACCGTCGGGACATTAGTTAACCCAAATGGCATGACAATGAACTCATACTACCCATAACGAGTCCAAAAAGCAGTCTTCGAAATGTCTTCCTTATTCACCTTCAGCTGATGATACCCAGACCTCAAGTCTATCTTCGAAAATACCTTCGTGCCGCTCAACTGATCAAACAAGTCATCTATCCTTGACAGTAAATATTTGTTCTTGATAGTGAGGTTGTTCAATGCCCTGTAATCGATGTACATACGCACCGATCCATCCTTCTTCGGTACGAACAATACCATAGCACCCCAAGGCAAAGAACTGCACCAGATGAATCCCTTGTCCTGCAACTCATCCACCTATTTCTTCAGCTCAGCCAACTCACTATTGGTCACTTTATAGACATGCGGAGATATAGACTCTGCGCCCGGTACCAAGTCTATAGAGAACTCAATATCCCTGTCCAGTGGCATCCTCGACAACTCATTTGGAAAGACTTCCAAGAACTCTGCTATCAATGGATGCGTCAACAGTTCTCCTTCCACTATAGCTCCACAGAAACCATCCTTATTCTCTACTGTCCCTCTGATAAACTTAAAATCTAGCTCCCCCGACGGATTAAATAGAACCTTACCTCCTCTACAATCTATGCTAGCATGGTGCTTGCTCAACCAATCCTTCCCGAGTACAATATTGTAGTTCAGAAATGGCATTACGAGCAAGCGCTTGCTCAATTTTTGGCCTTCTAGTAAAACTCTTCGCCTCTTGCAAATATAATTGACCAAGATAATGTCTCTCCCGGTCATGATCTTGCAAGCCCTACCCAATGGTTCAGCAATAATATTGTGTCTAAAAGCAAAAGAGACAGATAAGAAGCTTTGTGTAGCACCAGAGTCGAATAATGCTAAAGCTAGAAAGGAATCGAGAAGAACATAACCTGCTATGAAATCTCCGACGGGCTCGACCTCCTCGATTGCAAGAGCAAATGCCCTACCCTGAGCACCCCTATGCTGTTGGTGCTGAGTAAACCACTGCTTCTGGGTCTGAAGTGGTGGACCCTCGGTTGTGCTACAGGTAGTCTCGCTGGTGCCATCTGAACTGTACCAGTAAGATGAGGGTTCGCGGGACAATCTCTCATTTGATGTCCAGCGGTAATTCATAGAGGCACACCCCTAGTCTCTTTCTATAAAACTTCCAGATGTGACCGAACTTCTTGCAGAAGTTGCACTGAGGGACATGCTGCACCTGCCTCTGCTGTTGCTGGTGCACCTGCTGAACTGGTGCCCTAGCTGGAGCCTGAACCTGTTGGTGCTGCGGTAGAAAAGAATGATGCTGGAGTTGCGGACGCTTAGCAGCCCTAGCGCTGCTAATAGCCTCTAAGAAGAAATCATGGTCCCTCTTGGGCTTCAGGCACAACTTTCGTTCTACTTTGCATGCCTCCGAAAGAATCTCAGCGTGCATCGAGTAAAAAGAGGGGTTGAAGATCTTCATATCCCAAGTCAAACCCTCTCCAAAGCGGCTCGCCTGATTTCGGGGTCTCGCACAATGTACTCTACATATCGGTTCAGCCTGCCGAACTCTGCAGCATACTCCTCTACAGACATGCCTCCCTGCTGGAGGTTCTGGAACTGCCTAGCCAGTTCTATCCTATCTGTGGGAGAGAAGAATTTCTTCTGGAACAAGTCCTTAAACTTTGTCCAAGTGTGGCCCTCCAGCTAGAGCCGGCTCATTTCTGAACTATACGAGCAATGTCTAGTAGTTGTAGTCCCACCGCCTCGACCTTCAGATCATCTGTGAAGGAGGATACTCTCATAAGATGCTCGGTATCCTCGAGCCAGTCGTCTGCATAGATAACGCCCTCAGTCCCCTTGAAGTCCCGAGGTCCCAACTTTTTGAAATCCTGGATATTGTCCGGCCTCTGCTGCGCACCCTGTGTTGGAGCTCCTCACTCTACTGCAGCTAGAGCGAGCTGGTGGGCATCCTTCATGCCGTGATACATCATGTCTAACTGCCTCTGCTGAGCCTCGGATTGGACTCGCTAGGCCTTAAGCATCTCCCGAATGAAGGCGAACATTTGCCCCATGTCGGTAGGTACTGGAGGCGGAGGAGGAAGATTTTCTGTAACAGACGGAGGAGTCCGGTGCATAGGATGAGGAAGAACACCAACGACAACTCCTGTCATAGCCCCTGGTATTATGGTACAAGCACCCGCGACGACCTCAGGAATGGTCCTCGTAACTGGCGGAGGAGCACCCCCGAATGCAGCTGCTATTAATCTAACTACAGTAGATGCAGCGGGATTAGGCCTACGGGACGTAGCAGACCTCTCTATATCTACCATCCCCAAACGCTGGGATCTAGACTTTACCATCCTGAAGACAGATGAAAGAAGGAAGTCAATATGGCTGCAGAAGCATGGAAAATATTAGAATAATGATCCATGCGGCTCGGAGTAAGAGGCTTATGCGGCTCACACAGGAGCGACCCTATGCGGTTCAAAGAAGACTCTCAATCGCATGCGGCTCGGGAGCGTATGCGGTTCAGCAAGGTATATGCGGCTCGATGGATGCCATGTGTGATCCTTCCCTACAGCTGGTCGTTTGGGGGTGGCCTCATTTAATGATCTGACACGACTTGGCGACTGTGACTGCTCTGACATAAAGTGTCATAATGGCTCTGCCATAATGACAGACTTTTCGGGAAAGGAAGAAGATCTCTGACCCGAACCGTCAGAAATCCTAGGTTGCCACATGGCAACTTTCATGCGGCTTAAACGGAAAACAGCTCCATGCGGCTCACGAAGAAGTCACTCTATATGGTTAGCAGAAATCAGCCATATGCGGCCCACCGAGAGCTCAGTCCCTGCGACTCAATACAATGCTAGCTCATGCGGCTCGCAAAGACTATGCATATGCGGCTCACGGAAGGTTCGTCCCCTGCGGCTCGATGAGGCATTACCTCATGCGGCTCAGGAAGAGTATCTCTCTGCGGTTCGAGGATAGTCAATCCTATGCGGCTCTGACAGGACTCACAATTAAGACGCGTGGCATGAGATCAATAAGAGAT
The DNA here is from genome assembly GCA_029216955.1 of Iris pallida. Classification (NCBI taxonomy): domain Eukaryota; kingdom Viridiplantae; phylum Streptophyta; class Magnoliopsida; order Asparagales; family Iridaceae; genus Iris; species Iris pallida. The sequence goes on along the minus strand of JANAVB010033620.1, from coordinate 3,227,515 downwards.
TTAACCGAATCTCAACAAATATATTTGACATCATCGTCATAATTACTGAGATCAGGGCATATCATTTATCATCAAGCGAATGGGACACATGGCGAGCAATCAGACATTGGCATAATCAATCACGAGGATTTAAAGCAGCTAGCATTAATTGCTCATGAGATACGATGATATCCGCATTAATGGCCGAGATTCACTATAATCAGGATCAAGGGTTCAGATAGAATGAAGGAGCGCCGACATTCCAAACAGATAATCATTAGCAAACCCTAATGATCACCCCCCACTCGTATAAATAGCCAGCATCATTCCCTTGTGAAAAAAAAAGAAGAAGAAGAGAGGGAGAGGTCGGCACCAAAAGAAATAAGAAGAGAAAGATCTACACAGAGAGAGCTCCCCCTTCCTTCTTGATAATCACAGAGAGAGAGAGAAGCCAGGAGAGCAATCCGAGGAGAGTAAGAAGAGCGTTTCTTCATCAACGTCGAGCAGATCTTCTCCGAGCCAAGACTGCATACTGATCGTCCAAGGAGTAAGGCAGAGCGGCCGTCGCTTTCCCGAGCCTCTATCATCACCCCCCAGAATCAAAAATAAACAATCGTACTTAGTCTGCTGTACCTAGGTTTTCGTCCCTAGGCTTTCTTTGTACGAGCGAGTTTGTATTGTGAGTCTAAGTTCAGTCCTCCGATAATTGTTCTATTCTTTTACAATCAATGGCAAACACGATGGCGACTCTGTTGGGGACTAACTTCTCCACGGCTGAGGAGTTGGTGACGCAATCAGATGCAGCCAAACTTGGCTCCACACAAAAGAAGATGGTCGTCCGCTTCGACCAACAGGCGTTCGAAGAGATGCTCTCTGAAGGCAGCGCTGGCCCGGCCCAGAAGCGCACCCGCACCACGAAGGCTCGCAAAGAATGGAGACCGAAGTCATTTGCTCCTCCTCAAGCCCTCGATGGGATACCCTCTGCTGCTCAAGACGGCGAGAAGGATTCTCCTGCGGTCCCACTTCAGACCGTAGACAACTCTGCTGTCCACAAGTCCGGCAGAAGAAAACATTATGATGCCGGACTCGCAGGGACAAAGAGGGACTCTACGCGGACCGAACCGCAGAAGAATATTAGCTGCAAGGAGAAAGCCCATGCGGCTACATCCGCCAACCGCATGAAGAAAACTCATGCGGCTACTTCTGTCAGCCGCATAACTTATGCGACTACAGTTCCCGACAGCATGGATGAGACTCATGCGGCCAGTAAAGTCAATCGTTTGCAGAAGACCCATGCGGCCACAGATGCCAACCGCATGCGGCCAGCCTGCAGGGTCGTGACCCCTAGCCGCATAAGAACTCGTCCGACGACAGGAGACAACCGCATGCAGACAGCCTGCACGGTTTTCGCTTCCAGCCGCATAGCATCTGCTCCATGCTCCTCTCGATCAGTTTTCGACCGTCTCTCGTACGGTCCGAACCCTGATGACTCTCTGAATGATAAGCCAGACTCTGTGATGTTCAACTTGGACTCTTTCTATTATGCACCCACGAGTGCTAGAAAGAAGAAGTCTAGGGCAGCGCGGGCTCATCAAGCCCAGACAGCTGCCCCAACCTCTGACTATCAGGGCATCCCGCTGATTGTCATGCGGGCCTCGGATAGGAAGTTGTACAGAACCGCTCAAGTCCAATCCCCGACGGCGAACGGACAGAGTGGTTCCTCTGACCTGCGTGAGGCGATCCTCCACAAACGCAAGGAAAGAGAAGGGGCCTCGGCGTGCAAAGAATCCCCATATGGACGTCACTGCACCCAGATCATCGTCAACTGCTGCTGCAACAATGCGGCAGTGACGGAAGATCGTCCGTCCGTCTTCCACAGACTACAGCACCCGAACTCAGAAGATGAGGCACCTCCTGTTGTCTCCTACAATTCTGCTCAGAAGGTCCCCGCCAAGGGGAGATGGAAGAAGACAAGCATCTTCAATCCAAAGATATCAGCCACTATAGCTAAGAAGTTGTCGGCTAAACGGTTACCCTCTACCGGAGTATACCAACACACCCGTTCGAAGACAAAATCGGCTGCAACAGGAGGCTCATCGTCCCCGACCCTGGGGGTCGTAGGAGCTGGGGGTAGTACTCCCCCGAACGTCCACAATAATCCAATGTTTCAAGGAGACGAACCCCGAGAAACAACCCTCCCATCGGGTACAACAGATGCTGACGTCCCCGAGGACATCCATGATTCTCTAGGCGAAGCAAGCTCCGAAGCTGGGGGTAGTGTTCCTTCCGAGTCTGAACCTGAAGAGAACATCCCCACATATCCAGATGATTTCTCGATGCATGGGTACGACTCGGAGGGTACATCCTCCACCACTCCCTCCGTCACTCCTCATGTGAGGACGGTATTCATGACAGATAGCAATCAAGGCGGTTCCAGCGATCGCCAGCGCATCGACACGTTGGAGGCCATATTGCATGCCTTGGTCAAGTCTGTAGACGAGATCAAAGCGACACTTCCTACTCTGCAGGGAGTGACACCTGGCCAGACAAGCGCGGGTCCTGCAATCAACGTAGATTCAAATTCAGCGGTGCCAAACCAGGGCAATAATCCTCCCGAGATAACGGCCCCTACCGCGACAGATGAGGCCCGAGAAGTAAGAAGAGAGGTTTAGGAGCTCCGAGCAATGTTCCACGCCCGAGAAAACTCTTAAGACCTCAGAATACGGCAACCATATCCTGCTGAATGGAGGGATGTTCCCTTTCCGCCAAGATATAAGCCGTTCAATATCAACCCATATGATGGCAAGACTTCAGCAAGTCGATACATCACTTACTTTGAGGTCACTACTGACCATCTGCCCCATGATGACGCTATCCTCACGCGGTTATTCATTGGGGCATTGGAAGGAGTCGCCTTCGATTGGTACCGCAACCTGCCAGACAATTGCATCCACTCCTTCGCTGGCTTTAAGCGCTTGTTCTTGGAGAGGTTCTATGAGGTAGGGCAGGACGTTACGATGTCTACCCTCATGGACGTCGTTCAAGGAGAGAAAGAACTGACGAGAAATTACATTGAGCGGTTTCGTCAAACCGCAATGAAGTTACCATCTGGCAACCCGGGCTCTTCTTTGATTGAAATTTGCCAAAAGAGACTACTTCCAACAATTAGTCTCTGGATGGGCGAAAGTCAGTTCAAGGATTGGAAGGCTTTTATCATCAGTGCTACAAGTGCTGAATAACGATTGAAGAAGGCTCGCCAACTGGGGTTGCATATCTCGGAGGGAGAGAACAAGAGCAAGCGTCCCAACACCAGCAACGACAATGGGGGTAGCCCCTCCAACAACCGGGACAACAAAGGCAAGCAGGCTATGGTGACCGATACAGCCCAGAAGCCCGAGCCACAGCCAGCAGACAAACAATGGCCTCAAATCACTTATTCCTTTGAAGACGGCCACGTCAAGCCTATTTTAGACATGCTTATACAAGGAGATAGGATTCAGCTTCCTCCACCAAGACGGGAGCCTCGGCCGGCTGATCTGGAGAACCCAAAGTTCTGCCATTACCATCGCTACGTCCACCATGCGACACACGACTGCTACCAACTGAAACGGTATATCCAAAACCTCATCGATTTGAACGCCCTGGCCATCGATTTCGAAGAGGTAACCGTGGCAGCCAACATGGTGTCCGTACAATTCGGCAGCTTCCCTCCAACGGAGACTCAGGACGGGGTTATACCTATCCCTCTGGCAACAATAGAAATTGCTAATCTGCCGCCTGCTCGCGATCAAGCCGCTGGTCTAACACCCCTCACCATATCACGAGGGGAAATCATGTGGGTCCATTCGGACCTAGTCCACGAGGTAACTCAGCCCTCTCCATCTTCTAAAAGGAAAAGTAAAAAAGTTAGATCCTGCCGTACTGCCTCGGCGGAAGAAGAGGAAGTCTCGGCCGTCACTACTCGATCCGGAACACAAGCCCAACCGGTGACTGAAAGCACAACTGATGATCATCCGCCCACTACCAATGATGCTCCGGGACCGGCTCAGCCTTCGACGACCGACAAGCCTAGGCCGAAGGAGACTCGCTTCGACAAGTCCCTCCGGAAGGAGACACCTCAGGGGCTGGAGAGGCCCTACAACTTCGACATCTTAGCGCAATTAGCTAACACCCCGGCTAAATTGTCCTTATATGAACTCCTCAGGCTCTCAAAGGATGTCCGCACGGCTTTAAGTGAGGCGCTCCAAAATGCCGACGCATACTTGGCTCAGGTCAACCTCACGGGAGATAACCAACCTGCAGAGCTCTAAGATAGTGCGTGTGCGGGAGCAATGCCCAATATCGTCTTCTCTCCGTAAGATATGCTCATCAAAACTAACCTGCATGATCGCCCGCTATACTACATTGGATACATCGGCGACGTAAACGTGGACCGAATGCACATTGATCCTGGGTCCTCTATAAGCATCATTCCAAAAGGTCTGCTACACCATCTTCGCATCCCGATGCATCGCCTGACACCTACAAGCACCGCCATTAGCGGTTTCAATTCGAGCAGGAGCTACCCAATAGGGAAGATCCGTTTGAAGTGTCAGATCGACGATCTCCAATCAGAAGTCACCTGTTATGTCATAGATGCCGACACTTCTTACAATATCCTTCTGGGACGGCCTTGGATACACGATTACATGATCGTGCCTTCCACACTACACCAGTGCTTCAAATATGTCGATAAGCACGGCTTCGTGAGGACAGAGTTTGCCGATATCGATCCCTTCAAGGGGGTCGAATCTTATTACTCAGACTCCTGTCTATACGAAAAATCAAAGAAGCATCTGGTCGAAGAAGATGTGCAAACTCACAATAAGACGGCTACAGGATCAGAAGAACCTCTAACGATCCACCTTCAGGCTCGCAAACCGGGCAATTTTGTACCCCTTACGGCCACTCTGCGTAAGGACGCAATCAGTCTCTCCGCACAAGAAGAACAGATGAGAATCCGGCTGCCAAAGTCCGGCCAAGCACTGAGACCCATAACAGGGCCACTTACCATCAGACTACCGAGAGTCGGTCAGCTCCAAACGGAGAAGCCCAATCCCTCCGATAGACCGCTCACAATATGCCTTCCCAAGAAGGTTCTTCACCCCGATGCGAGGTCTGACACTTCTAGCGAACCAGCCACCCCTCGCCTCACATCAAGTACCAAACTGGGGGTTGCTAGTTTACCAACAACTCCACGATCTGCTCCGTCAGTTGAGCCTCTGAAGATCAAGCTGACTAGGTCGTCCTCCCAGTCTTCATTTATACAGGGGATGGCCGAAGAAGAACCAGAATTGGCCAAGTATGTGGCTGCCCACTCCGATACCCCCTCCAAAGATGATGTAATCCCTCTAGAAAAGATACCTTACTTCATCAATAAAGGGTTATCTTTGAACTACACCGAGCTCAATAAGCTATGTACAATGTACGCTATGGAACACGGTATAGGCACTCACCTACATACACAGGTGACAAACGTGTACACCGCCATCCGACTTACTCCAGTAGAAGACACTTACCTAATAGTCGAGGGAGGGGACCACCCGATCATCTTCGGCCAGACGAACAACCCACATCCCCCCGCTATGGAAGAAGTCGACTTCGGGTCAGATGCCGGAAGACTGCCTCTGTATCTCTATAGCCCTCAATCCAAATATCTCATACAGAAACAGGGGTATGATCTAGAGACAACGCCAGGACTGAACTACGGCACTGGACGACGATTACCTTTGAAGACGCCAGCCCCGGCGGGCAAACCTCGGAACTACTATAACAAAACTTGATGCTGTTTAGGGTATGTAACGCCTACTACGACCCCTGAAAGCTCAGATGAAGAATGCGACTGGCAGTCACATTCAACCGGATCACCGACTTCCGACTCAGATACCAGCATCGGAGATGTGTTCAGACAAATCATGTCAGTCAACATGGCGTTCGCTGACGCTTACGAGGAAGACGAAGACATCCTCGAAATCCTTGAGCTAGAACCATGGGCCCAGCAATTAGACGCACAATGGGAAAAACGGTTCGAACTGAGAGAACCTCCTACTGAAGATGAGGTCATACAAGTGGATCTCGGCAGCGAATCTTCTCCAAAACCGATCTTTATCAGTAAAAGCCTGACAAACGATGAACGAGAATCGCTGCTGAAACTCGTCAGAGAATATATCGACGTGTTCGCGTGGAGTTACGAGGACATGCCGGGGCTAGACCCCGATATCGCTCTTCACAAACTCAACATACGGCCCGATGCAAAGCCAGTCAAACAGCAACAACGACGCTTCCGCCCAGGCGTCATGGACGCAATTGAAGCCGAAGTCAACAAGCTAATAACCAGCGGCTTTATTCGTGAAGAGCAACATCCTGACTGGGTCGCCAACATAGTGCCGGTCCTTAAGAAAAATGGGAAGATCCGAATCTGCATCGACTTCCGTAATCTGAATGAGGCATGTCCGAAGGACGAGTTTCCCCTCCCCATCACAGATATCATGATCGACAACACATGCGGCTTTGAACGTATGTCATTCATGGATGGATTCTCGGGGTACAATCAAATCAAGATGTCTTCCGACGACGAAAAGCATACATCATTCTGAACGCCGATTGGTACATACTACTACACAGTCATGCCATTCGGTCTAAAGAATGCTGGCGCTACATATCAGCGGGCCATGAGTATTATTTTTCGAGAACATTTACGCAAAATAGTAGAATGCTATGTCGACGACATCGCCGTCAAGAGTCGCCATAAGGAAGATCATCTGCAAGACCTGAGAACGGTATTCGACCTGATGAGAGCCCACAACCTGAAGATGAACCCTACGAAATCATTCTTGGGCGTATCCAGCGGGAAATTCTTAGGCTTCATCATCACGGCACGTGGCATCTATGCAGACCCTGAGAAGACGAAGGCAATCATGGAGATGGATCCCCCGAAAAATCTCCGCGAACTCAGAGGCCTCCAAGGGAGGCTAGCTTACATCAGGAGGTTCATTTCCAACCTCTCTGGGCGATGCCGACCGTTCACACACCTCATGAAGAAGGGAGTCTCATTCGTATGGGACGAGGAATGCCAGCGTGCTTTCGACGACATCAAAGAATATTTATCGAATCCCCCAGTCCTGGTGGCCCCGGTCCCCGGAAAACCATTCCTGCTCTACGTACGAGCGATGGAACACTCCCTTGGTGCCCTGCTAGCACAAAATAATGATGCAGGTCACGAGCAGGCCATATATTATCTCAACCGAATGATGATCAGGCCAGAACATCGATACATCGCCGTAGAGAAGGAGTGTCTCGCCCTGGTATTCGCTATTCAAAAGATGCGGCACTATGTGACAGGACAAACCATACATGTGATCTCGTGAGTCAACCCCCTCAGGGTCCTCATGACTAAACCAGGGGCCCTCAGCTCTCGCCTCGCCACATGGGCAATATTGCTGTCCCCCTATCATATGATTTTTGTCCCGCAAAAGGCTGTTAAGGGTCAAGCCCTAGCAGACTTTTTGGCAGCCCACCCAGGATCGGAGTCATCCAGAATCTATGAAAAGATCCTAGACGAGGTCGCTGATTCGAATACAGCCATCCACGATAACATATGGCGAATGTTCTTCGATGGCGCCTCAAGGACCGGACCCAAGGGAAACATCGTCGTCGGGGTCGGAGTGGTATTAATTTCTCCTACTGGGCTGGTGATCAATCGCGCCTACTCCTTCACGGAATCCTGCTCCAACAATGTGGCCGAATATAACGCTCTGGTCATTTGCCTCCAACTTGCAAAAGAGCTGGGGGTAGAATACCTTGAAGCATACGGCGACTCCCAACTAATCGTCAATCAGATCAGGGGCTCGTACGAGGTTCGCTATGAAGACATGATCCCCTACCATCAAATTATGATCAACATTATCTCATCATTCGAGGGATTCTTCATCGAACACGTCCCCAGACTCCAAAATATCGAAGCCGATGCCCTAGCAGGCCTTGCCGCTTCCTTAGCAGTGCCGAACCAAGCTCATCATTCGGTTGACGTAATAGGCCACGAACTGGTCTGTCCCAAGAAAAACGTTCAAGCCATGGCAAGTTATTCTGCCCAGAAGGTCGACGACACACCGGACTGGAGACAGCCGTTCATCGACTTCATCGTATACGACATCCTCCCAGAGAATCCAAAGGAAGCTACCTCTATCAAACGGCGCTCTCTCAGATTCTTCTACGATACAGAGACGAAAATGTTGTATCGCCGCTCCTACGACGGATTATTGCTCCGGTGTTTGTCGAACGCGGAAGCTACAGAAGCTGTACGAGAAGCTCACGACGGTGTATGTGGGGCCCATCAACCCGGCCCTAAGCTACAGGACCGCCTTCGCCGGATGGGCTACTACTGGCCTACAATGGTGGCAGATGCGATAGATTATGCCAGAAAATGCAAGGCCTGCCAAGTCCGCGCAGATTTCATTCATCAACCATCCGAGTTTCTGCATCCAACGGTGGCATCCTGGCCATTCGAAGCATGGGGAATAGATATCATTGGTCCAATCACCCCACCTTCCTCCCGAGGACACCGCTTCATACTTGCGATCACTGATTATTTCTCCAAATGGGCGGAGGCTGTCCCACTCGCAGAAGTTAAAACTTCAAACGTGATCAGCTTCCTTAAGCATCACGTTATCTACCGCTTCGGACTACCACGAAGAATCATCCATGATAATGGTCCACAGTTTATAAGCCATGTATTCTACCGATTCTGCGATAAGCACCGCATTCAGAATGTCGCTTTGACACCATACAACCCGGCAGCAAACGGGTTGGCAGAGGCATTCAACAAAACAATCATCAAACTCCTCAAGAAGTTCGTCTCCTCCAACAAATGCGACTGGAATAAGAAGCTCGGCGAGTGCTTATGGGCTTATCGCACCATGGTTCGAACAGCCACCGGGAATACACCATTCTCTCTGGTGTACGGGAGCGAGGCAGTCCTCCCTTTGGAGACTTAGATCCCCTCACTCCGTGTCGCCCTCACTTATCAATTAACGACGGATCATAACTACCGACGACGACTACAAGAGTTGGAGGCTTTAGATGAAAAGCGCCTCCTAGCTCAGCAAAGGATCGAGCTATACCAAGCACGCATCTCAGGAGCCTTCAACAAAAAAGTTAAAATCAGAACATTCCAAGTGGGTGATCTCGTTCTGGCAGTCCGGAGACCGATGGTCATGACTCACAAGACCACCGGTAAGTTCCAGCCAAAATGAAAAGGTCCATTTGTCATCGAGACCGTGTTCTCCAACGGCGCCTACCGCCTCGCTAAGCCGAACGGAGATTTGCTCATGTTGCCCGTCAACGGCAAGTTCCTGAAGAAATACTATGTTTGAACATCATTCTCCAGATTATCGAGTCATGTACTCCTTTAGTACCATTGAACTCCCATCCATCATTCTCCAGATTATCGAGTCATGTACCCCTTTAGTACCACTGAACTCTCATCCACCCTATTTCAAATTATCGAGTCATGCACCCGCTGGTGCCGCTGTACTCTCACTCCCTCAATAGTCCAAATTACCAAGTTATGTACCAGCTGGTGCCTCTGAACTTACATTTCGGTCACTCTTTCAGATAGTAAGTCAAGTATGATTATACCTCTGAACTTTCTTCCTGGCAGAGATCCTCCCTCAGGATTCACTACCCGCACTCCCAGTGCACAAAAAGGGTAGTCGATCCACCAATTTCCGAAACGACCATGTCCTCATTACCTCTGAGTCGTCTTCACTTTCACCAAAAACAAACCGCCCCCTCGCATAGGACTTCCACGTTCTCCTACCTCTGAGTCGTTCTATGTACCCAATCTTCATTGAGCCCACTCCTGCCATGTCCTCACTACCTCTGAGTGGGAAGGCTCCGTCGAAGAAATCGTCATATTTGCCATGTCCACATTACCTCTGAGCAAGTATGTCGATCCCCTTATTATCTGTACCCACAACCGGAGTACGACAAGGATAATAGGTCCACAAATGTCCCCTGTTGACCATAAATGTCCTCTGTTGACCACATATGTCCTCTGTTGACCACAAATGTCCTCTGTTGACCACAAATGTCCTCTGTTGACCACAAATATCCTCTGTTGACCACAAATAGCTTCTGTAAAGTCTCTCCTGCCATGTTCTCATTACCGTTGAGCAGGAAGATTTCACGATAAAACCTTCATGTTTGCCATGTCATCATAACCTCTGAGCAAATGTGATTGGTTTCCTTTCATCCCATTATCCGTATCCTGAACCAGGGTACGCCAAGGATAATAGGCCCACAAATATCCCTTGCTAAGCTTCTTAGCATAAATCCACCATCTTACCATGCCCCGGGAGCCCAGCTGCTCTACGGCATTCCTTTCCCCAGTACCGAGAACATCCATGACCATTTTGTCGTGGCTGTCCCGGACATCCTAATCAAACTTGTTATCCGTACCTAAAACTAAGGTACGCCTAGGGTAACAGGTCCACAAATAATCCCCCAGTAAATCCGGTTCCATAAACACCGCAAGTACAAGAAAGAAAAGATGAGTTGAAACATGCTCATTTATTCAAAAATCAAAGGGCTACATCAGCGGGGATCACATCCCTTACAAAAATTAAAAGAGAAAAGAAAAAAAAAGAGAAGACAGAGGACGAATCACTGCTCTGGAGCGCATAACGCCATGAGACGGTCCTTTAACAAGGCAACCGACCGCTCAAGCCTCTGTTTGGCTCGACGCTCCGCCTCCTGGTTCAGCACCGCCGCATCCTCCAGATGAGCATGGGCTTGCCAGTTGTCCTCAAACTTCTTGAAGGCCCGCTCCAGGTTGACAGAAGATCAGAAAACCCTCTCGACCTCCCGAGCAATCGACTCCTGTTCTGTATGAGCAGCCTCCCGCTCTGACTCTAAGAAGGCCAACTCCTTCTGGAGTGCAAGAATCCGCTCCTTCGTGTCAGCTATTCCACGAGAGGCAGATTCTTCCCGGGCCCTACAAGCCTGACTCCGACGACCCAGTCGGTCATAGGAGACGGAGAACTTGTCAAGATCCCCCTGCACAGCCGGCCCGACAGTTTCTCGAACGAGCTTGATCCTGTCCCGAGCAGCAACCAGGAAGCCCCGCTCTCGTTCGATCGCAGCAGGCAAACCAGCCTGCCGTACTGCCAGCAGTTGGGTTACAAGCTGGTCAGCCTCTATCAGCTTAGGCTCCAGGAACGCGGCTAACCCCACCCCGCCAGGAAGACCCTTCAGAGTATCGATTTGACCCCGAGCGCCCCACAGAGACAGAGAAAAAGGGATCCCCCGTTCCACGGCAGCATTTACACCCCTCCCTAAGTGGCGATAGAAACTGTCAACCACATCCTGTGTTACCCTCGTTCAGAGCCTCCGAGGAAACCGGTGTCAACGGGAGTGTGGCTGGTAGCACGGAAGAAGACGCGACGGAATCTGCCGCTCCTGCCACAAGAGAAACCAACTCCGCACGGAAAGACGTTTGAACATCGGTCAATTCTTCTTCAGCGGCCCGCAGAATTTGGATGCTCGGCAGGTTCGAGAAGTCAATCTCCGGAGCCGTATAAGCAGCCGAAGACGAGGCCGGGGCCAGCACCAACTCCATCCCCATCTGCCCAGAGCTGGCAGGATGTCCCTCAACATGCGATGACGAAGGGGAGGAAATGCTCCTTTCCTCCAGATCACGGTAGACCGAGCCTTCCCCAAGAACATCAGCGACATGAGATAAAGGGTCAGGACCTGCACGGCCAAGGCAACCATGAATCAACTTGACCTGAAGGATATGCTGATAGAGCAAATAAGCCCCCTCGGTGGTCAATATATGGCTCAGCTTACCAGTGGAGGAATGTGGAGGCTGAGGTTCGCCTACAGCCATCACAACCTCTTCACCAACAGCCTCCGAGTCAGGAATAAAAGACTCATCCGCCCTTGCATCCTCGGGAGGGGATGCACCGAGGATGGCGTCATCTCGCTAAAGTTCAGAAATCTCGGAGACGGGCCCAAGGAAACTTTCGTCACCCCGGGCTGGGGCCTCAGCAGCTTGGGAGTCCTTAGCCGCCGCTGAGAGAGCCCCCGCAGAGAGGACCGTGGCACACATGTCGCTAATCAAAGCGGCAAGGGCCGGATCAACTACTGAAGCAGCAGATGGTTCGGGAGAGCCTGGTTCGTCAGACGCCTACAAAGAAAAATGATCAAGTCATATCCCCGAGAGGAAAGAAAGCTACAACAAAGATAGAACTTCGACTTGGACTTACCTCCGGAACATCGTCTGCACCTTCACCCTTCTCCGTAATAAGCAGCCTACGGGGACCGACAGCCGCTCTCTTTACAAAAAAAGTTAATTCTCCGCCGGTAGGCTCATGCCTGCCTCGCTTACGCGAAGGACCAGAAATGGCGGGCGATAGATCTACCCGTGCCTCCTCCGACGCAGACGGTAACGGGCCCACCGCTTCGTCAAATATGGCCGACGGTTGTTCCGTCGCCATCTCAGCCGCCATAATGGGAGGCTGACCCGCCATTATCCCATCACCCGAAGAAAAGGAGTCTTCGCCGTCCCGTTCATTATTGTCCTCAATTGTGTCGAAGGATTCGGAATCGGGCGAGGGAACCCTATTCGTCCTTTTCTTCTTTGCTCTCGACATCATAGCCTTCTCCGCTAGGCGATTGCCCACAATAAAGCTAGTCCTCAAGTCAAAATCGAGGGGAGGAGGATTCGCCGTGACATGATACAGGGCTGCCATATGCAGGATTTTATCCGTCACATTTGCGGCAGGGACCAAGAAGCTAGTCCGAGTATGACAGGTGTCATAGTAGCTCCATGCTCTGATACCATCAAGAATGCTGCCTTCAAATCCCAGGTGAGAACTGGGGCGCCCGAGGAATAAGCTGACTATACCCAAATTGACGGGCAAACCTACTAGGCAAGTAGGGCTCCAAATACACAGTGGTGCGATTCCGGTAAACTAGATGTGCCGGGCGAATGTTGCCAGCCAGAAATGCATCTTTTCAGGCAAGAAATGAGGAGGTCCGACCCCAACATGAACATCCTCACCTCTTGATCAGTGAAACGAGGAACGGATACCAAGAAATTAACCCATCCACCCTCGCTAGCATCCTCCGACACGCGGCATGGTATACATTCCCAAGGCTGGGGTGATACTTGAAAAGAAACGCGTCATCACCTGTAACGCCATCTCCCGTCCCGGGTCTCATCAAGGATTGATAATGCAGCAATAGCCATCCCAGCAAGTAATGGTAAGGCAATTCTACATGTTCAAATCTATTGCCACGTCACGAGCAATGACCTTGGACGAGAAGGCGCGAAAACATGTTGAATACTGCACACCATGGCAGGAAGGAGG